>WEDG01011267.1:0-94069 GCA_017591395.1 Schistocephalus solidus
ACGCAGCTTCGTAAACAAATGCTTATACCAAAGGGCATAGCTAAAGACCGAAGGTGAGCCCAACAAAGCAGCGAAACCCTTCCATGCTCCTGTCTTCTACGTGAGGAACGTTCCCAGAGCCACTGAGCGGTGCTAGCAGACGCTGAAACGTGGGCGTTGGACACCGACCAGAGACCACCATCCGTCGATTAGTCATGCAACCAAAGGGCCGACTACCACCCGCAGACACCTCAGGCGTTATTTACCGTGTCAACTGGTTTCAGACTGCTCAACTACTGCGGCATAACCGACAAACGACTGAATACGCGCATGCACGAGCATACTTTGGTCGTAAGGCGAAAGGATATTCGACCACGTCGCCATGCATATTCAGGAAAACAACCACCGGTTCGATTTGACGGAGTCAAGTGCTTCGGCCGAGCCGAAACAGACTGGCGAGGGAATTCATCGAAGCTTGGCAGTCAGACGCCAACCTTTCAACCGCAGCACCGGACCTGCATGCAGTGCCCTGAGGCCGCCACAAGCACCACTGTGCACGAGAGAGGAGGACTCACTGCGAAAACGAGGCAGCAATAGACCCATCTGCAAAAGTGAGTCACGAAAGACCCATCTTTAAACCATGTAGTTCCCCCTATGCTCTATCTCCGATGATGCGCTCGAGTATGAGTGTGAAACGTCAGACAAGTATATATCTTCTACCCCTAGAGATCGCCTTTATCTTTCTCCTTCCATTTCAACACCCTGGGTCCGCGCCTTATCTTCTCCTTTCATATATATATATATATACAGGTACGAAATAAAAACCCCGAAAAAAATATTTCATGAATATTTCTGCTGCTGCATGACACAAATGCCAGCAGGTCAGTTACTCCCTGTGTCCTCCAGCGTTCTCTAAATGATTTTTAGTATATGACCAGACAGTTATTGAGTCAATGATTTCGGAAATTAAGGCTAGAACTTGGGCTCAGTGCCCTAAAGATGACTTTTGAGGTTCAGCCCCGGAATTTTAATGAAAATTTGTGCTGCATGCAAGCTGTTTTTGTCAAATAAAATTTATCGAGGTCAAATGGTAACGAGTACAGTCAATACGGACCGGATGACTGAAGACAGTGGACACTTATTGATATAAACTTTGGGCTTTGGACTTCTTACCAACAGGTCACGAGTAAGAGCATCAGCGGTTGCAAAACCAAGGGTGGGGTATGGCTGGTTAACGACGGTTATAAACCAGAAATGGCCATTCCATTCTCCCTTGTATTTTTGACAGTGTTATTTTGCCCCTATTTATTTATTAATTTAAATAGACAGAATAACATCACCGCTCTGCGACCGCCTGTGATCGCTTTTGTTTGAGCTTGAGTAGGGAAGTACGATTATAGCTGCCTGTTTTGTTAGGAGGAAGGAATAATGGATCCGTGGGACTGCATACGGCCGGATTAATAATCGGCATTTTGAGATATGAGCGTGGATCAGTAAGCCATGCTCTCAGGTCTTTGCAATGAGTAGTTAGGTCAATATGACGGTTGATACTGCCCCTATTGCAGTGCCCTACCTCGAGAAAATTCTCTCACTTGTTTTGTGCTAGCCATTGCGGCGACCTCAGTATCGTTCTAATCGAATCCGTGGCCACACTCGAGTGCGTGCGCAAAGACGAAGGAAAATGGATCAAGCCGATGGACAGGTAGTTTTTATTAGCTCATGAGAGTGTTCAGGAATCGAACCGTGTGGGCAGCACACAAGCAAGAGCAATTTGCTCATGGCATGCGATAAAGTATATTTGCCTGTTTCTCTTCGGTTTGCGATACTTCAGTTTACATAACGCTGCGCGCAGTGGAGATGTTAATTTGTGGGTTTTGTAGAAAACAAAATGCTTTAGCTGCCGGGCAATCACGTCAGAGATTCTGCATATATAAAGCAAAGGATAGAAAATCTGCGGCACGATTTCTGCATTAGGAGTGGGAGCCTGCGGCTGACAGTCCTCGAGACAATCCTTTACAAAGCTGATCAGCTATCCACCAGATCGAAACAGCCAATAAAACTACGCTAATTCTCCCCTAAGAATATTATCCCTTCTGCAGTAACGGCAGTTCCCGCGAAAGAGAGATCGGACGCAACATCCTTTATCAGCTGTAGGATGGTTGTTTATTTGAGTAAAAATGATATCGGCACTAGATTCTTCTCTGTAAACCCTTGTAGTGAGGCTGCCATCATTCCGCATTTGTATGCTCACATCCAGAAATCGCAGACTGTCGCCTACTGCCTCTTCACCAGTAAACTTTATAGCTGGAAAGACATCATCAGGGCTCCGATAGAGTTGTTCAACTTCACAGATCCTTATGTGGACAACGCGTATTTGGACGGTTGGCGGTTACATATGATGAAGTTATGGTGAAACCTGTGTCATATAATTTCGTCACTAAGAGAGACGTCGTCTGTAGAATAAACATTAGGCGTTCGCTCAGCATATGTTGGTTTTTATGTGCCCAAAGGCTCATTGGAGTTTAGAGTAACCGCATAATATCTCCAGCAGTAACACCGAATGCTAAGTTGTCCTTGTAATAACGTATGAAGTCAATCGGGAAAAAATTAATATTTGCAGTTCACATACCAGAAAACACATAAGAAGCACCGGGGAAAAAAGAAGACGTACTGCGTACAGATGACTTTTTCAGCAGCGAAAAAGTCGGTGAATTGAAGGTTTGCGTTTTTAGTTGGCACCTGTGTTGGAAGTGTGTGTAAGCTACTGTCATGCGAAACAGCACTAAATCGTCTCCTTCATAAAGTGTACGTTGCGCAGTCAGTCTCTATAAGTGGTATGTTACTTACAAGCTATCGATTTACCCTGATAGGCAACGGCTTTAACAGTTGACGGAAGTTCTTTCCGTTAATTTTTTAATGAAACTATAAATTAAGTATACCTACGCATACATTCACGTGCGCATAAGAATGGTGTAAACTGATCTACCCTTATTGCGGAACTTAAAGTATTATCACCTTTTTGCCTTGGAGCAGAGAATCTACAAACAACGTTGGTGGGTGCATCAGGATTAGTAGTCAATAATCAAGTTTCACGATGAGGATAAGGATGCTAGAGAGGTTATTCCTGGCTGAGCTGCCTTCGTCAGTGTGAGTGATGCCACAACCCCAAGCTGCACACCCCAGACTCGAACCCGAGTCGTTCGATCCTCGAGTAATCCTCTCACTACCACATTAACGGACTCATATTGGCGGCCAGCTTGCACGCAGGTAAAGCGTAAATGGTTGTCTTCGTCCTACAGATCGCTATACACTACACAAAATTTGACTACATACTCCTGATCTTAGCCAATATGACGCGGCTCCGTTGGTGTTCTGTAATGAAAGCGTGGTACGAAGTTCGATCGACTCAGGATGCTTACCGCGGATGTGCAGCCTGGGCCTGGGGTATTATTGGCTGCTGACGGCAAATAAGCCGGAAAAGCACCTTCCAGTCTCTCACTCTTTGTTGGTAAAAACCACCCTGAATATTTATGTGCACATACACCTGAATATTAAAGTATGCATGCATGCAAACGTTTTTGCTCACTGTATTCTTTGGATTCTTCAACTGAAGCCGCCCTGTTTCCGGTGCTAATTGTATTTTCTCACCAACACTGATGAAGATCTTGGAACAGCGTCTGCCCTTGCTGGAATCCTCTTCGTTTATTGGACGAGGAGTGCCAACTGTTCTGAAGAGAATGCTCAGAAGTGGTGTTTTGTTGCGACTCTTCCGTTTGCTAATGATATTGAAGCCACACCGCATGGTATCAGATTTGAAAATAACACTGCTGGTTATTGTTAGATCCACTGTTCTCAGATCAGCCGGAGGCAGTGTCTCATTGCAGCTGTTCAAGATAGCTATTAAGGAAAAATAGTACTCAGTCTTAATGTGAAACCAAGCTTCTATTACCTGCCAAAATAAGTTGGTATTTCCTTTTCGTTTGGGTAACCAGGCCGTTCTGCACCCTCCTCTTCTAGAGGGTTGGCAGGCGCAGTTACTTCAAACTGTAACTCCGGCAAGTACATAATCTTAGAGTGAAGATCTCGTAAGGCCGGGATGATGCGATAAAAGTGCCTTTTTCTACTATGTGTCTGAACTAAATCCAATTTCTCTTCTTTTCCTCCTCCTCCTCCTCCTCCTCCTCCTCCTCCTCGTCCTCCTCCTCATCGTCCTCCTCCTCGTCTTCGTCCTCCTCCTCCTCCTCCTCCTCCTCCTCATCCTCATCCTCCTACTACCTATCCTCGTCCTCCTCCTCCTCGTCCTTCTCCTCCTCGTCCTCCTCCTTCTCCACACCTTGCTACCCATCAACAATTGACCATAGGCATGGTCAACTGTAGGAGCGAAGCTTACCAAGGACTGCTCATAACGACAAGAGAAGCAGTGCGCTCCGGGCGCGAAAAATACACCGGTTTTAATTGGCAAGACGTTTTAGACAGGACACATGCCTTTCCAGCTACTGCTTTGGGCATGACAGTAGGTAAAAATAGTTTTCCAAGTCAATTTTATTACGTCGGATGCAGCACATTCAATCTCTGATGCAACATCCTTCCAATACTGTTTGATAGATATCAGCAGCTGTCTGTATGCTTGTCAATTATTTTATCGGTTGATAAGCGTAGTAGGGGCGATGAAGTATCAGGCATTTGACACTGGTTAACAGATTTTCAGAGCATTACCGATAACGGAATACTTCTGGTTTACGCCTGTCAGCAGTAGATGTGCCTGTGGTAGATCATATATTTCTTTTCGCCTGAATTTAAGTTTGGGCCAGAGAGAAATCTACAACTCCCAATTCCAAAGTGTCCTAGGTGAGCCGAACTACACTTAACACTGAGACTTCCCTATATGCTTTGGTTATGAAATTTTCAACATAATTATGCATCTCCAAAAAGGTATTTATTTATGAAGAATTTATAACCTCCGACAGTTGTGTGCATTTATATGCATAACTGTTGAATACATGGCGTAATCAGCTGCAATATCTTCCAAAGGAAGCATGGTGAAAAACAGCTGTTAATGTCCATAGTCCATAGAGGGGACAAAAAATATTAAACACTCCCAGATACAAAAGAGAACTACCTTTGTTTCTCTTAAAGATAAACTTATTGTACAAAAGATAAGTCTCTTCTTTATTGAACCCTCTTTGGGATAAATCCAATCACGAGTTAAAAAGAGGTCAGCTTTTTAAAACATTTTACTTTTCGGTAACTCCAGGAAAAGCAAATATTCACCCATAGTGCACATAGTGCGCCATGGAATTCAAGAGTTCTTTCACAACCTGCCATGCAACTTAATGAAGGACAAATTCTAAGATTGAGTTACTTCGAGTTTTAGTTGTCCACACTTTTGTAGATCTTAACAGACAGTTCGGGCAATAAAAGTGGAACTGTGAGTTGTTTCGATAAACATGATAAATTCAAGTCTCAAGGCTCTCTTCCTGAGGCCTAAATCATATTTTGCTTCTTTTCGAAAGATAAGACTTGGAACGGAAATGAAGGTGCACGGACAGACCCTTTTACCTCCTTTTCATTGTTTATATTCATATGCTCGATGGAATGTATCGCTGGCATTATTTTGGTGCTTTAATTATACTAACTTGCATTTTTGAACTAAAAAGTTAAAATATGCACTTACATCTGCGCAATCGGATAAATTTTTCCAAACTTACATTTGATAGTCTGTGCATGATATGTTTGTGCATCGAGAAGAAGAAGAAGAGAAATGACGTGAAGATGAATAGCACTTTTTATTCCAGAGGCGGCGCTGTTGCACATTCCCCTGTTATGAAAATACTGAAAAATGACAGAAAAAGCTGCTAGTGTGTGACTTTATCGATCGACTAGAGGTTTCGAAAGTGAAGAAGCCAGGAGCCTCCTGTTCAGCACGAAGGATGGGCGGCTGGTTAGAGTGTAAACTTCAAACGATATAAAAATTTCAAGGCTTTTAACAGCAAAGAATATAGTGATTGGACAATTTATCACGTGTAAAGTAATTCCAAACATATTTTGTTTAATTTTTATCTGCTGAACACGATAAGTGAACACGAGTAGATCGAAAGTAAGCGTGACACGTTCTAAATCTCCTTGGCTTAAACATTCTTTCAACCGAGATTTACTTTTTCAGAACCCAGCCACAGACTAGAAACACCGCTAGCGCAGGGCCGGTGAAGTAGAAAACGCACATACCTAGAAAAGGTATCAAGTAAGAAGCATTCGATCTGCTTGTCTTCCAACTTTGCATTGAACTACGGCCACACCATTAGATTGTGCTAATTACGGTATGCATTTCTCGTACCGATTTTTATAAGGAGCCTATTGTGGTTTCCAATACTGTCTAATTGTGATTGTAGGAAATGGACAGTTGCATCGGTAGGACGTTGGTCATTTGACTATTCTGTAAGGGCTAGGCAGTAGGTTGCTAGTGAGTAGGGCTCTTAAAGAAATCCAAAAGCGAAATTAGTTCTCCGTTTTCAATCTATCACATTTAATTTCGAAAATCCACGACTTACTACCCCTGAAGATTCATTTTCACATACCTAAGCATTCTAAGTATCAGTTTTCATATGTGGCCTTATTTCACTTCCGCAAATTTTCGAAAAAGGTATTTTTATCATGATGAACTATCGCTCACTGATCAAATTTTGGGACATGCTCGTTCATTGTGCCTTGGGGTTCAATTGATAACCCTCGCAGATCTTCGCATAGCAATAAGTAATGTATAGATGTGGTGGAGTACCGGTAAGGACAAGGGAGACCGGGGATGGCCATTTCTGGCTTATTAGCCATCATCAATCAGTCATACCCAATCCCAAGTGTGGACCACCTGGCATTCGGTGGGCGCCACTTCATCAAGATTGATATTCCCAGTCACAACCGACAAGAAAACAAGCCCGTGGCTCATTGGTAGAGCGTTTGACTCAATGATCAAAGGTCGTGGGCTTGAATCTCAGGTGGCTCACGCGCGGGATTGGGTATGACTGGCTGATGGTGGCTAAGAAACCAGAAGTGGCCATACCAATCTCCCTTGTCTTTGTTGGCACTCCATCATAGTTATTTTTATGTATAGCATGCATTTTGTGAAATACTATAAATGATAGTTATCCATATTTCACAACAACTCCGGCATAATTTAAGATGTCGTTCCATCTCCCACTCGTTTTCTCCTCACTTTGATGACCTTTGATCCTCTATCCATCAAAATTATCTCCAGCTCCAAGTTCTAGAGGAATGGCTAGTTCATGACACACGTGGGCTCTCGGGTTTGCTGACATGGTTTGCTGATGACTGCGGGACGAAGCCTTTAACTATGTTCTGCTTTAGTGATCATGACGACATCAGTCGAACCAAAACGAATTCCATAAGGTCAGCTACAAAAAATTTAGAAAGTACTACTCCAAACGTAATCTCTGCAGCGATTTAATGGACCAGAACTTTAAAATAGGAGCAGTAGAACAGAAAAACGCTCGAATAAGTTAACACACGCAAGTAAAAGTACTGAAAGCTCAACCATGTGTTCTGTTGATTTTGTGACGCTGAAATACTCGGCTGCCAGCGTTAAGGCATATCTATTTTGCAACGTCATTTTTCAACTTTCAACTTAATAATCTCCTAAGATATTTAGCAGTGGACACTGGGCTAACCTTTCGAACTAAATACACGTTCATGTCGAAAAAAATAAGACAGCTTAATCTAATTTCGATAAACTTCGACTGCATAGTCCCACTCCGTCAAAAGCCAACTTTGCTAGATAGATACTCATGTATTCGCCATACTCAGAGCGTAGTAATAAATAAAAGCTCATGCAAAGTTTCAGTCCACCGTAAGACGTTGCATGATTCAGCTGCGTGCAATAATTACTAGCAATGGGTCCCCATTATTCCCTATGTGATTACTGGTATTCACTTCCTTTTTTGAGTTGCGTTGGCTTACCTCCAGAAAAAGTGAAGAGCGAACATGGAATGGATGTTAACTAAAAGCCTACATATTAGTTGCGTCAATTTTGTGCAGGTGCTTACTATATCATCTGCTCCTCCAGGCAAATTAACGTGCTTTAGGGTAAGTTGCGCTTATTATGTGTCCAAGGTTTACATCTCAGGAATTAACGTGTAGGCCCTGACTAAAAAGTTATACGCACATTTTTTCTTTGTTTGTTCGAAAGTTGATGTGAATGTTTGTGCAGTGACGCACCAGTTTCAGATAAATAAGTGCCTCATGTGAAGCCACTGCAAAAATTGATTAACTCACAGTACGTCCCACAAGGAAGTTAATGTAAAATCCTGAAACATGTTCCACCAAATTTTACAGAAGCATGACGCAGTGGCGAGGGTTTCAGCCTATCAGTCAGTCTCACTGAATTCTCCATATGAATTCGAGTATCTGACAACCAAGTCAGCAATATTCATCTCAGTCCCCCTTTAGAATTACTTCATGTTCGCATGTTAAGTTTTTTTCTCTGAAGAGGAAGTTTGAAGGGGGAGGAAATATATTTGCGCAAATATTGCAGGTTTGGTCCAGAGATTTAACGAACTTCCCCAGATTTTGTGGAATAACCATTGAATGGGTACGTTATGCTGACAAGCAGTAGGTACTAGCCAAATAGTGAGTATTTCGTCATAATCCCAGCGCGGGTACAGATCAGAACTTTGTGTGGCATCATGACGCAACTCTAAGGGTTCTGAATAATCGTGGTTCCGCAGTGTTCCCAATGATGCTTATCGCACACAATAATATTTAACGTTACTAAAGTCATAAATGGATACATGAATATATGACAAACCCTTAGTTTAACCATTTTCAATTCAGTCCAAGAGTACGAAGCACATGGCGCGGATACACACTAGAATTTCAGAAATGCGTTTTGTCCGCTGTGAAATGGCGTGAAACAGCTCCAAGCCAGTCGGATTCTAAGTGAAACCAAACGATCCTCATGTTTTTTTCTAAACCATCATCGGTGCCATCCTTTCGAACTACTATTATCTTAAGAAATTGATGTTTGGACTTTGAGTAAAATAATTTCTTTTCAATGTGACAGTCCATGTGCACTTTGAGAAGACATTCCTTAGTCTCTTTTTCATATAAGCATTCTATCGATAGGTAGGCCCTAATGCATAAATATTGGTCGATTTACTGGAAACGCAGCATACGCAATGGCTCAAAGTTCAGGTAGATGCTACTCCAATTGTGAGATGTTGTGCGAACCAACTGCTTGAAATTCTGTTTACCACTGTTTCCTCCCAGTGTTTCGTGTGAGCTTTCTGGTATTTAACCCATTTTCTCTAGTTAATAATTATTTTCGCGAGCAAAGTTTTCAGCACAAACATTTTCATGTTTGATCTGACAATTTGTGAGTACGGTTAACATGAAATCCAGCTACTTCAGTGGAAAAAGCATATGATGTCCGTAATTAAATAACAGGCAAACTTTCGTGGATGAATATTGA
Source organism: Schistocephalus solidus (assembly GCA_017591395.1). Classification (NCBI taxonomy): domain Eukaryota; kingdom Metazoa; phylum Platyhelminthes; class Cestoda; order Diphyllobothriidea; family Diphyllobothriidae; genus Schistocephalus; species Schistocephalus solidus. The sequence goes on from WEDG01011267.1 coordinate 9,458, forward strand.
CTGGTTCAACGTACGCACGACACGCGTAAAAGTTACTTGCCAAGACACCTGTCTCACCAATTGGGATGCTGCATGCAGCTGTGTCACAATCCAGTTCGCTTTGTAAATATTACAGCTCATCAGGTTCAGCTTTTTCACATCCTCAGGTATTGTAGCATGCACCTTGAATTAATATTTCACCAGAAGTATGTACCGTTCCATCTGACTGTTAATGTACGTGCTTTATGGGAAAACCATCGGCTTTATGGATAAGAATAAAAATAATATAGACATTACGTCAACAGGGAGAATTAAGTAGATAAATACTGATCGATATACCGTACTCACAGTAAGCACAATAGCAAACTACCCGGAAACCGGCCTTGTACCTGGTGAAACGCTGTATAAATCGGTTGCGTATTGTTTTGATTACCTGTATGTCTCCCAGCGTTAAAAAAAATTTTCTGGTCTACAATCCACTGTCTCTGAGTATTTTATACCCAGAAATTGTTTTGTGGTTATCTCACGCAAATCTGCAAACCGGGATTGACGCATTTTTTTCTGCATTCAAATTCCTGGTTTGAAAGACGTTCGTCATATTCATCTGAAAATGAGCGCAAATGCGCTTTCTAACGCCAGGGGGAGAGAAGTAGATACATATTAATTTATTTCACCTACTGACATTACGCGAGATCACTAAATGACCAGAAACCGTTTTCATCCATTACAAAATTCTGCACGAAACAGTTGCATGCAAATACGCACTGAGCTTTCTGGCATGTTGAAAAGTTCCTCCTCGCAAAGTCACTGTTTAAAAACCAGCTAAATACATTTCTCAAAATATATCCGTCTATGCTAAACCATCCATAAATATTGACATTTCTCAAAAGGTGGCCATCAAAAGATTCATACTGATTTATTTATTCAATTCACAGCATTTGTAATAACTAAGGACTGAGGTACGGGCTTCGTCCATTATGAGATGCTGCAGGTACTCCCAAATGGCCATGCACACCCTTGTTACAGGGCACACATTTGCTTCGAAAAAAAAACTCGCATCGTCGGAGTCTGCCCCACCGAAAATGCTGAGTTTTTTGAAGTCGGGGTTCAATCGGCACATTGAGCTAGATGCCATGTCAAAGATATCGGAGAAAAGTGAAAGAGACGAGTGCCAATCAACACAGACTGATGCACACGGCAGCCGCTTGTTCGCGCAGCCAACAAATGAGTATGACTGTTTTAGGTACCCTTGATATTTAGCTGTTGTTTGCACAATTACCCAAGTCTGATGATGAATTAGGGAAGCAGCGTTGAAAATTTACAAAAAAGTTTCCTATTTTTTCCCAAAGAACCTATTTAACTTCTAACTATATATATATATATTTGTGTGACCCAAGGCGTACCTTCTGGTATATGCTATACATATATATATTTGTGTGACCCAAGCCGTACCTTCTGGTATAAGCTATATTTTTCGTGTAAAGAAGGTGCATGCATGCAGAAATTGCTGTGCATTTTTCTAGCAGGGTTCAGTGAACCAAATTTATGTGCGTTCAATCCGACAGTCAGTACGCATACCTAAAATTTAATTCAAAAGGTTCTGTGGAAAAATGCGTCAAAATAATATTTTTCGAAAGGAAAGTCATCATTAGATATATATTGATTGCTTTATCACACCTGACGCATTTCGGCAAGCAGAACAGCCGTTTCAGGACTTCTTTCCTGATGCGAATGCAACTCCGACGTCTCGTCGCTCAACCTTTGGGCGTTCGCTCCAAAAGAGAGTGTATCTGGCACTTATTTCCTTCAGTTGTCACTGCTCACAGAAGCGGGTCTAACAGACAACAGCAATGTCTACTTTTTGAAGAACAATTTTTTCCCATCGTCGGGCAGGGCTACAATACCCACTTTTTAACGGACAGGTTCGCGGACGACCAGACCTGCCTCCCTTCCAACCAGTCTGCTATTGAATTGTCTAAAAGGGAACGATCTTTTAAGACTGCTCTGTAAGCCTGCTGACAGGGTATTTTACGAGAAACTTTTAGGACAAATCTTATATTGCTTCCCCCGCGCGAAATAAGTACTGCTGCCTCTTAACGAGAGCTGTTCAATCCTCCCAGGTGGCTGTCGATTTCCACAATTGGTCACGAATTTCGCACAGAGGGAAGACGACCCCAGTTAGCCCGGGCCACCTACAGAAGTGTCTGAAGCCAGCTCCACTGATCTTTTTATGTGCAGTTGAGGAGGGATAAGATCGGGAGCCAGCGGACACTCCTCTGGTTTAGACCACCGATCAAGGACACTCACTGGGGTGTGACCGCTGTGCTGGGTACCGCGTCTTGTACCCATAAAGTAAAGTTGGGTACCGAGACAAGATAACGTAGAAGCGTCCACAAGCTTTCCCGTCTAGCTGACACTGCCTATGCTACAAATTCATGCGTGGAATTTCCGGCTATGTAGCTGTTGCAGTTTATCTTCGTCTGTGCTAAGTTGTTCCGATTCCATGCGATAAAATCAACAAACCTGGAGTGAGCGTAGAATTGCAACATGAGTCTCTGATCAAGGAACCCCATACAACCCAAAAAATAATAATGACTTAGACCTTGCAGTTCAGTTTTATCAAGGGAAAGATAGTAGAATGGCTAAGAAAGCATCAATACATAAGGCAAATTTAAAAGACATTGTTTGCATAACGACGGGGAGGTTAACAGCCATCGATAAGTCTAAAAGAATACACTTAAAGGACTACTCTTTTATTGCAATTAGTATAATTACATGCAATGGAACTGTAACTGAGACTCTTGATGCGCATCGAGTTTGCACTTAAAGGAATACGCATTACTGCAAAGATCAACATTAGCGGGCAGTGCGTTCCACGCCACAACCCTTCCGTTACTGAAGCAGAATTTTCGAACATCGATTCCTGCTTTACCCATTTGTAGTTTTAGGGGATGGGCGTGTTAGCCTGAGTGAAAAATTCATTGGGAACAAAGCACCACTTCAGGTCATTCATAATGCGAAAGGCTAACATGAGGTCCTCTCGTAGTTGCATTTAGGAAAGGGGAAATCGGTTGAGGGTTAAAGTCTGTTTTCATAGGGCAGTGCTCACAGGCCTTTAATCATTTTTGTCATCCACCTCTGAACTTTCTCTAAGACGGTACTTTCCGTGATAGTCCAAGTGCTCCATATCTGTATTCTAGATGCAGCCGCACGAAGCTTCCAAATATTTTGCATTTTAGACATGGCCGACTTGACCGCCTTCGTGCATTTCAGATTTTGTTTGAGTGACGATGTAATCCACACAGCCCGAGTCCTTCTGATTGTCAACTGGTTGTAGTGGTGTACCATTTAGAAAGTAAATCCTCGGGTTGGAGACTCCGCAGCTGCCAATTTGAAGTAAAGTTGCACTAACTAAAATTGAAGGGCATAAGCCAGGGCTTAGAACAGTTTTTAAGCCTGTTAAATTGTAGTTGCAGATGGTCTTCGTCTGCCACAGTTTAAACAACTTTCCACATTTTTATATTGTAAGCAAATAGAAAAATATTACAGTCTAGGTCCCTGACGCAAGCATTTATGAAAACAAGGAATAACGTGGGGCCTAAAACTGGCCCAGTGGGACGCCACTCACCACGGTTACCTCTGAGGACTGCTGGCGTCCGACTTGTACTCTTTGGGACAGTCCAATCACAAGATTCTGGATCCATACATGGAGGCTTTCACGAACTCCTACGCTACGTAGTTTACACAGGAGACGTTGCGAAGAACGCCATCGAAGGCCTTTTTTGAAGTTGACGTAGACAGCGTGCGCCATTTTGCCTTCGTCGCGTGCTTTGGTTCAGCGTTCAAGTGAGAAGAGGAGGAGGAATACGCTTTTATTTTGGTATCATTCAAAAATTTTCGCTTAAAAATATAAACGGCTCCATTCACTAAGATAATAGGATAAGTAAACATAATATACAAGAATCAAAGAGTCAAAATGGACATCTAGCGGGGAGACAGTTCTTGTCTGAGCTTTTATTTCAGTCTCTTCACACGTAAGGTAGCGTGCTAGAAATGGCAAAACGGAGCGCTGGTATGCCGTTGTACGGCATGCTATATGGCGAAAGCCTCAGCGCATCGGACGGGAAGACCACAACAATCAGTTCAGAAGTGGAGGATGGGTTTCATCATCAAGGATTCGCCCAGCGAATCACGTTTGACTGTCAGTAAAGTGCCGTTTGCTATCAAATCCACTAAAACGGTATAAGAAACACCAGCAGCAAGAAGAGAGCATTCGGAGAATACGTTTTAAAATCAAAAAATCGCTTTTTAAGCAAGGCTGGAAAAATCACGGGAGAGCAATAAAGGATGAGGAAGAACATGCACTCTATAAATCGCCAGATAAGGGGTACGAAGGTGTGATGAACGTAAACGGCGAATATAATATAGAAGTTTGCAATTTTTGTAAAAGAGCATCGATATGTTGGGGAGAATGAAAGATTCGATGTCAGAGTTACGCCAAAGGTACCGAGGGATACCTCGTTGGGAAGGACGGCGAAGTGAGAACTGGGGGATGATTAAATGCTAATGAACAAACTCATAGTTCGAATTGAAACCATTATCTGACAACCAAACTACAACATAGTCAAAACCATCCCTTCGGAACACTGGAGATGTGTCTGATTTTAGAGATGACAACAACAATGCATCGCGCCATTGATCGCCTGAACAGTCATTTGGTGACCTCAAATCATCAGTGTGAATGGAAAGAGGTGAGGGATAAGATGGCACCTTGAAGAACGTACAGTTGTTTGGACGGACAGTAGACTTCCGCTTGCCGGATTGTACGAATTGAGTGCGGGAAGTAAAATAATCTTCAAGCCAGAACGGCAACCGGGAGGCGGGCAGATGTTTTATTAAGAAGGAGATATGGCGCGGGATGGTGTTGAAGGCAAATAAGACAAAACCTACTACTGCGAAAGCCATGTTGGGCATAAGAGAGGTGATTTGGCTTGAGAAACTTCAACAACGCTTTCTTTATGATTTTCTCCATTATTATGCAACAAATGGGGTAAGACTGACCAGTCTGTAGTTAGCGGTTTGATCATTTTAGAAGCTTGCTCCTTCAACAACTTGGCTGGCATTGCATTGGAGCCTGGAGAAGTCAACTCCTTCAACTTTATTCACTCTTCTTGTATGATTTATTCGGCGAAGAGCATTTTTTCAATAGTAGATATTACCTCGTCTTCATAACTGGGTGGGAAAAGTCAGGTTCGGTTGTCACGATGGACCGGAAGAACTGAGAAAGATGTTCAGTCTTATTCTTGACCTTGGAGATTTCCACATGCTTGACAGTTCACGAAAGGTGGATCGGGTCTTTGTTTCGCGTACTCTGTCTTATGTAACGGAAAAAAACTTTGGAATAATTCATGGCATGGTTCAGCAGATCCTTTTCGAAGACCCGTCGATCTCTGGCGATGAGACTTTTGACTCGGTTTCCCTGCAACTTGTAACTGTTTAGGGCTTTCTGCATCATATCAATGCGGAATATTTTCCATAGTTTTCTCTTTTTGTTAACTTCCTTCTTTAAGGATGAAGTCAACCAGCGTGCTGTTTTATATCCTTCTTTGCATGACTGGGTAGTGTTTAGAAATGAGGTTGCGAACTATCTCTTTGAATTGGCCCCAAGCCTCTTCAATATCGTCGGAGAATATGGATGCCCAGTCAGTAGGGCAATGGTCATTTTTCACAGTGTGCTTCACGGCAGGATTGGCGCAGATAGGTGGTTTTTTGCAGAAATTAGTTTTCCTTAATAGTAGACATGCGCAATATCTACCGCTCTCTCTCTCTCCTCCCACAGCATTCAAGGCCCGATGACAAGACCGAAGAAGGAAGCATGGTCCTATTGGCAGACAAAGCTAAACAGTCCGGCTACACATATTATACACGACCTGGCCCTACAGATATGTACCAGGTTTTGACAGAACAAAGTGGACAGTTCAAACCCCCATTTAAGTGGGTGCCATAGAAGCCACATTAAAAATGGTTAATTGCAGCCTGACTCTCCGTCCTCAGAAGCTCATGTTCCCAGTATCAGACCACTGAGGGCTTGGACTGCCAAATAGTGCAGGGGAAAGGGAAGAGCAAGTGAGGCCATCTCTCGGAACTTCCTAAAGGTAGAACTTCGGGGTATTACTCACTCTAGTAAATCTGACGAGCTTTTTATCTCTCACGACATGCTAAAATGTGTGGCTTAGAAAGCTGAACACTGACGGGATCACTAGATTTTCCTATCAGGGTGGAGCCTTAGGCTGTAATGGCTTCTTCTTAACATGGCCTCTATAGTACTCCCACTCAGATGCTACCCGAGTCGCCCCTTCCCATGGATAGCTCCAACATAATTATCGCGTTGCTGAAAACCCAGCAGTAGCAACAATAGTTAAGATTGGCATGTACCTGTTCCAACACCATCATGCTTTCGTTTATTACCCACCATGTTTGTCAAATTTTATTTTTAATCAGAGCTGACATTTCTCCTCCAATAAAAACGAATTGAACTGGAACAGATTACCAACATTAGCTTGAACGACTGATTAACAAGGGAAATTATTTCAACTTGATTTCCACATGGTTATATGCTGGTATTTGCATGGGAATTTTTTCAGTCATCTGGGTACATTAAACTTAGAAAAAGTATTCTTGTAATAGACATTTATCCTTGATTTTCCATGTGAGTTTATGGCATGAAACTCAGAATTCATATCTACACATTTTATGAGAAAATACGCACTTCGAGCCTCGAGGAGTTCATTTAGTGATTAAGGATCGTGAGTAGGACAGTTAGTTACCTTCCTTAGACTCCCTTCTCCGACAATTTGAGTCATAACTCTATTGAAAGGGAAATACGGGAAGTTAAATAAGAAATGTGATATTTTACCATGCTCGAACACCCATCTGGTGCTTAACGTGAGTAGGGGTAAGTGACGTGTACGGGAAATAGTGGTGGTCTCGTAGAAGAGTAGAAATTTGTTGCTTTTATTTTCTATTTTCTGCAAAATGACGTCATAACGTCCCTAAATAACGACTATAAGCAAACCCACATTATCGAAACTAAAATTCTTGTAATCTTTTATTTAATTTGTTGAGGTATCCAAACCACTCGTGTGTTTTCGACAATCCTTGGACTAATATTGCCCATAGACCCACTAAAAGGGTTTATAATTCAGTCACTTTGCTCAAATGTAGTAGGTTCTTAATTTGAACGTGGAGTCACATCTTCTGGTGCTATACAAGAAACAGCATGTGAGATATCGGAGGCAAATGTAGGTCACAACCCAGCTTCAGGAAGTTAGAAGATGGCGTAAATGGGTTTGCAGCTCATGTAAGGCAACCTTTATGGAAAGAAACTATATGCGGCTAGAGGGAGGCAGAGATGAACGGGTTACACGCAGTAGAATAAAGATAATTTATTTTCTTTGAAAACAAGGCCTTTGTCAGTTTTGACGCTGGTACTCTGTAATTTGTAATATCTTTCCTTTCCTACTTCCGGACTTGTCGAAGAATGAAGTATTAACGTTGAAATCTAACTCACTCTATTAAATAGCCATATATTGCTTAATTTATTATTGCTTTCGGCTGGGTTTTGTCATTTTCTTTGACAATGCTCCTTATATTGCAGTAAAAGCATTAAAGTATTCTGTCACTATGGGCTGCTGAAGTAGGTTCATATGCCTTTTATCTAGAAGCAAGATAAAAAGAACATTCATGAAAGTTAGATCGGAGGTCTGCCCATCCACGATTATCTTCAAAATGGTAGCACTAGGACACCTACTTTGACTAAGTCGCAGGAGCCAGTGAAGAAAAACTTATGACGCTTGTTCGCTGTCTAAGCTGTGCAGGCAATACTGAGGATCCAACATTTCTTTTGCTATTTTTTTTCCGTGTACTCTGCTGTGGAGGTGGGGGGAGGGGGTCAGTCTGTAGCGTGATGTAGTAAGCTTTTCAGGAACGAACAGAAAACTGCATCGTCGTACTACACGAAAGGTTATTTGTTGGAAATCGAATATATGCCCCTCCTTCGGGTAATAACTGAGAATAGGAACTTCCCGTGGAAGGAAGGAAAGAAGCATAATTATTCTCGTGTCTTAAATCTTATATTAAACCTAGAACCCTACTCTGAATCCCAGCCCTATCATTAACCTTATCCTAACTTAAACCTTAACCGTTATGTAAACTTCACTCTATCTCCAGCCTTTGCCTTTATACTGATTGCCCTGGAATTTACCTAAAAACTACCTGTACTATGGGTGATTCCTCTTCCCTTATTTTGCCGGGGATGGGGGGCATATAAGCGTCTTCTGCTGTTTATTTGTTCACAATCACTCCACACATGGTTTTATTGCTGGTCCACAACGGATGGGTAATCTGAGTTCTTCGCCAAATAGCAAGTTGTATCACGTTATCTATTTATAAACAGAAATTTGAGTCCCATCAACCGACGTAGATTTTGGGACAGCTGTTCATACAGAATTTAGGGTTTTAGTCAGTTAACTACCTTCAATTTTAGAAACTCCGCTATGCGAAACCAGTCAACACGTTGCGAGTTGCGAATTAAGTGTACCCCATCCTCTCCCCGTCCGCGTCTTGAATGACCAAAAAGCACGTACCTGAGATTGTGTCACTATACTAAGCTACCCCTCCCCGAGCCGAGTCCGACTGCCACGTTTACAGTTACTTGCTCTACACCAGCATGCTGCATTAACCTACTCCGCTCATCTCTCTATCGTCTTTCGTGTCTGTGATTGTGCCTGGGCAGTTGACTGGGCTGCAGACGCGCTGGACAAAGCCGAGGCCAGATTGGATCACGGCAGACGTTACTGGAGCCGCAGAGAGCGCGCTGGCCAGAACTAGAAGGGGTTTTGTGGTGGCACGTCTGGACGAAGGCCTTCATGCCACATCAGCTATTCGCGTCCAATCCTCGCACCAACCGGCTGACAGGTTCGGGTAGCAAACTGGTACATTGGAGAAGGAAAGCTGATGCGGTGGAATATATCACGACCAGCTAACAGTTGTGGATTAGAAGGATGCCATCTAGCGGGGTAACTAGGGCATCGCAGGCTCACTGACTCCTTCTTAGTGTGGCTTCTACAACACTCTCAGGCATTTGAATTTCGATTCGCCCTCTTGGAAGCCTGACACGTTCTGCGATGCTGAATTGATATGTGATACGCTTAGATGGGCTATTTAGCTCGGTAGTTCACTACGTTCGAGCCCACTTCCGGTCGTCCGGACAATGCCTCTCCATCTGTACCAGGCGAGTTAGGGAGGAGAGACAGCTGTGGATGCTGTACAAGCCTGCTCCTCTATAAACTAATGCACACACAACTCACCGTCTTGCGTCCACTCCATGCGGCAAGCGGTGAACGTCATTAACGATGGTCAAATTTGTATGGAGAGCAAGCCATCCAACGGTAGAAAGTCTGTAAAGACTGGCTAAGAGGGCAGGTATTCACAAGATTACAAAAGCTAGTATTGTAAGCCGCTTCCCCTAAGATAAGCAGGCATTCCTATATATTGCTTATCACAGTGACTTAAATCGCCTCTACACTCTTCTTTTTTTTCCCTACACAGGACACACAAGGCACAGAGGTCTTTTGAATGTAAAACAGAAGACCAGGAGACTGGATCTGACTGTGCAAATTCACTTGAACAGGAAACTTTTACTGGGTTGCAGACTACTCGTTTTACATTGTAATAAATAGTTAGCGTCATAAGTACCATTGTGGCCGTCTTTTTAGATGGATATGCATTTGCTGAAGAAAACGATGGCGATCCAGATTTACAGAAGTATTGGAACGAAGGCTCACGCATTGATGGCCTATAGGTCTTTGGACTGGGTCAGGGTACCTATGTTAAATACTTCTCCATGCAAAATCAAGATGAGCGAATTCGATCCCTATAATGGAAAGCGAAGTAAAAGCGGGTTCAACAATACATTCTGACGAATGGCCAATCTTATTGACGACTTAACTGGACTAGGTACGATCATGAAACCGTCAATCACCAGGAAAATTACGTTGACCCGAATACAGATGCGCACATCCATAGTATTTACTTCAGGCGCACATGGATGATCACTGCTGGCATGTTTTTAAAGGAGACGAAGACCGCCCCTTGGCAGCCTTACGCAATATTAAAGAAGTAAGCCTTGCTTAATTCAGATTTAATTTTCGAAATATAAACTACTTAGTGTACTCTGATACTGCTTTTTGACCATTACCTAGTAGGGTAGGAATTATAATACGGTAGCACTTTTTAACCAACACTTGGCGTTAGTTGAATCATTATTTAATCAACGATGTTCTCACCACCCACGACAATGACGCCTAACAGCCCACGAATCCAGGGCGTACCTTCATTCAGCGCATCAAGTTGATGTTTACGTTGCTTCCAACAGGCGTAGTTGTAGCAATCCCTTGATATGCGCTTACTTGGTGATTTTCCTCCCCCCACACAAATCGTATTGTTTTCTTTTCTCACCGGACGAGGCACCAGCACATCGGACAGCACATAGAGCGCGGAAAACGCACGCATACGTGTGCATGGTTGTGGGGGAGGGGGGATAGAAGTTGGGAGAGGGTGCGCTGCCGTGTGCGCTATCCCAGTTTCCTTTCACTCCAGTCAATGTACACGGACACGGCTCTCAGTACGCGCAGCCGGAGGAGGGCATACGTGCAGTCCGGGCGTGCTTTGCGCAGGTGATGTCGTTTAGTCGGCCAATAGACACCGTTTAGCCAACCCGTTTGCCAGCCGGCCGGAAACACTCGGTCCCCTGTGAACACAAATTTAAGTGTGCTTGCTGCGGCCATGGGAGGGGAGGGATAATCAGAGTAGAGAGGGACACACTTCGTGCAGGCAAGTCGCATATACACTTCCGTCCTCCTCTTCTTATCAGCGCTTTGCGGTCTCTCCCTCGGCTGATGGAGGGGTAGAGGAGGCGGACAGAGGTGGTAATCACATTGAACTATCAAGGAAGTGGTGCACTTGGGAACACGCGAACAATAGCCCAGCACAGCCCCCACCCAGGCGCACAGTTACGCCCGACGGGATTCAGTTATTCCCAAAAGGGTGGATTGGGACGGAAGGCGAGGAAATAGATGACGGAAGTCGGACGAAAATGTGACTGTTTCTTTCATAATTGTTCATTGCGACTAGGTCTGGATTTAAAGACAGCCATAAAATTAAGTTACTGTGTAGGCAGTGTGCACCTACTGAGAGCAGGGAGAAGTCCGTGAAACTCGTGCATACTTATCGGAGAAATGAATCCGAGTGTTCATTATTTGGGCATGGATAGTCAAATATACAGCACAACACTGAGCTGAGAGCTTACGAAATGTGAGTGGAGGCTTTACTGCTCAGGTAGAACTGAATAGGCGTTCTGTGAGCTGTTGTTACAGACCTGTGACTGCTCGCTAATTGTGGCAATCAATGTAGTCTCCGTTTACTTTCCAATTCTGAAGAAACGTAAGCAATAAAACCTACTTAAGGACAGGTCAATCCTAATTTCGACCGATCATATTAAGCAATCCCACTGTCCTCTGGTCAACACCTTGTTTAGTCGTTGGTCACGTAGCTCTAATCGATTTAACTTGTGGATACTTGGATCTGCTGAGAAGATAACTCTTTTGCGAGTTTCTGAGCTAAAAACGGTGAAACCATATGTATGAGGAACTTCTGGTAAACGACTGTCAATATCCGTGCCCTCCCTTTACCTATGTTATGAGGACGCCGCACGTCTATTTCATAGCGTGCCCCACCCTGAACTACACTCTTCATTCAAAGTACCATCCTATTAATTGTTGATGCTTTAGGAGTCATACAACCTTTGCCAAAATATATCTAGTACACTTTCCCATGCATATTTTAACTGCAGGAGTAGTCAGAACTCGTATGATATTTCGCCTACTGTAAGCTATGATAAAAATACTCACCAGGTTGGCTGTGCTACGTGGAGAATAGATGAAGTGCTTCGGTGGTTAAGGTGCATTCAGAGGCTCCCAACAAGGTCAATCCCAAACCAAAATCCAGTTTAGCCTTCCGGTAGGTTTTAAATAGTAATAACGGTGGAACTAGAGTTAAAGTTGTTTGCTTTAATGTGGACACGGACGTGTTCGACCGGATCGATATGGGTCTGGGAAGGGTAATAGAAACTACTGTGATTTCATGGTCTTGTGCTTCATTGGGTCCATGTCGTTGCTATTGCTCGTTCTGTTGTTGCAATTGATGTGATGGCGGCGAAAAAGCTTATACGAACCTTGCATCTCGGATAATAGTGTGCACACGTTCGAGTCGGTTGGTCACACGTCCATAGCTATGCGTCACAATGTGCCCATCTGGCAGTTTTGTCGTCAATTCTGCTCCTTCTACATTCACTGACTTCAGTTTTGGTGGTAGAACGCCATGCCTGCCAATTCGGCCTCATGGTTTCGCAGATACTTACTTGATTCCAAGGCCTTTGGTTATGGCATTTAAGATGTCTCTTTACCGTTTTGCATGTTCTCGTGGACAGCACTCATCTATGGCCAAGTCATAGCACAGCAGCTTCGAGAGGCGCTCAAAATTCCTCCGCAGGACAGGGCCACTCCATTTAACTTAGATCTGCCTCTACACTACAACGATGCTAAACATGTTGGTCGCTTCTGAAACTGGAGTGTTCGGGATACGTTTTTAACACCTTCATTTTTGGTGTCCACAGATTCTTCTTTACCTCTTACTTTTCGCGGCGTTCGGTTGTGCCAGTCGGTTGGTCATATTTTCCCGTGAACCACTATCAGTGTTCGCATAGCCGCCTCTTTCTGTGTACATCCTGCGCTGATATATACCCTTCCTATAAGGCACCGTTGTTATTGCGTTAGACCAAAAAGCCTCTTAAATAAGTTTCATGGCGCACATTTTCTGTATAGCGCTAAGTCTACACGATCAAAACTGACTCCAGACATTTTTGGACAGGTCCTTAAAGGTTTGCCGCAGAAACTAAGATTCGCTGTTTCTGAGATTATTAGAGTGATTATAGCGAAAATTACTTGTACACGAGTTATATGATGGAACCCAGGCTCCAAACTCTCCATCTCTCTCTCTCTCTCTCCCACTCCAGTCTCTTGGGACTCATAAGCAAGAGTAAGTTTGCACTACTGGCAGCACGATTGGGCGTAGCGGTTGACCAGACATGCTGTTTCTTGCCGCGGTCAAGTCAGTCACAAAAGAAATCACACCAATCCTGTTCGGCACCTCTTGTTGCCTCGCAAAGCCTGGATATAGGTAATTATACGTTATCATAAATAGTTGATCTTAATAGCCGTTCCCATAACCATCTCTTAGAAGATCAGTTAGTTAAAATAACCGTATATTCGAATGTGGCATTAGCAATACAAAAACTGCAAGCAAGCCTCATACACACGTACGTATAATGAAATAATCGTCCTTTGATTATGTCACTTGTTTCATATCCACATTAGATTTACTACCTTATGAAATTTTAACTGAACTTATTCTCCCTTAGAAAGAATTACTTTAGTTTATTCATTATATTCATCATCGCACAGCATAGTCCAATATAGTTCACTCACGCCAGGGTAGCGTCTTCTGAGCAAGCTTGTTTTTGGCTGACCGTAAAACCTACACTCTGCAATAAATGACTACTAAAGACGTATGCATTTCCCATTGATCTTCAAGGTCATTATAAACATGCATGAAAATAGTTTCTCTTGCAGTCGTTAAATAAAACATTACGTCTTCTACAAACGACATACTCCAAAAATGGTACCTTTAGGTTTTAAGAAGTTTCCAATTCGATGTTTTGGAATCGTGAAATGTCCATTCATAAGGTAAAGTATCTTGCCATTGATTAAGGCTGCTTTTAAAGTATGTTATACGGAGCGCCTTCACTGCAAACTTTTACTTGCAATATATCATATCCTCTTAAAAGAGTACATAAATGTAAAATCCTCCTTAAACAGCAACTTTAGAGCTGTTTTATTGGAAACTCTGAATTCAAGTGTAACAACAAGTTAGATCCAGAATTATTCGGGAATTAAGAAAGTTTTTTTTAAACGAAAGCTTCCTTTTCTTCAAGTCTGAAGCGGGAAGAAGACCGAATCTGCGAGCGAATGAGCACAAGATAATAAATTTTTATGCATGTATTTCGCAAAATATATTTGGATATACAAAAGCATCAGAAAGCAGTCAACAATGCACACTTCTTATGTAGTCAGTTTTTGCAGAGTGTGGTTTTTGCCGGCGGTCAAAAAGGTGCTCGATCAAAAGCCGGCACCCTGAAGTGACTACAATATCTTTGAATGATGCTGTACAATGATAAATAGCCTAAATTTACTAAGGCAATCTTTTTTAATCGAAAAAAATCAGAGTTTTGACTAACGTTTCATGAGATAGCACGTCTAGTGTATTTGAATATTTAGAAGAGTCCACGTGCGTCTCCATAGCAGCACTAAGAGAATTAAGAGTAACTGAACAGATATCAATGAAGCCAAGTACTTCGTAAAGTTTCAGAGCACGTAAAATAGGAAGTGTTTTGAGAAAAGATATGATCATTGGACCATTGATCGCAGTTTGACCAGAATAACGGATGACAAAAAATGGTTTTTTTCAGGAATCAAAATTATTTTTTCGACTCTGTGAGTCTGCTTCTTGTCCCACTTGGATTGTTTAAAACGTCTTCCACTTGAATTCTATTGCTTTATGGCGTTGTCGATAAATGCATCCTGACATCCTGCTGATTAATTATCCTACTGGCGCTCTGTAAAGTCCGCTACCTGTCCATCAAGTCAAGCCTCTCAAACTGGCCTGTCATCTTGCATAACGCTATGAGCCCCTACGTTATGATGCGCATGTAAGCCGCACCAAAGTCTTCTAAGCTCAGGAGGGGGATTGGTAACGAACACAACAAAAATTTCCACCAAACCTCAAACACCGACGTCTAACTTATTCTAACTTGCACTCGCTCGATTGTCTAAGGCTCCTTTCCTCTCTAAACCCACAGAAATTGTGCGTGGGCGAAATCGTCACAGTCGGCGAGTTGTGGTCATTGGGGCATTGGCTTGCTTGGATGGAGGTAAGTTGGACTAACCGCAACAGAGTGGACATCTAGAAGTTACGTTCTGCCTCCTTTCGCATTCCTTTTCCAACCATCTCATTTATCCAACACAGCCTGGTGCCTGCCTAAGGTATCTACTGTACCGTCCGGTCATCAGCCTTTTTTTCCTGTTAAGGGGCGTACGAGGGACGGAATGATCGGAAGTTGGTGTACGTTAATCCTTAAAATTTCAAATCTTACCGCACCGTCTATATGAAGATGTAAAATGGTATCTCAGTTCCTCTTTAGTCATGGCTGCTGCGTATGATGCTTACTGACCCACATTTTTAACTCTTCGGATAACCTACGTTTCGCCCTATTCTTTCAGCTTTCTTCTCCCACAGTTCTCCCATCTATTCATCCATTTCATTGTCACTTCGTTATTTATGAGGTCATCACTATCACCGACATCAGCATATCCATATTCCTTATCTCCTACCCCTCATCATCATCATCACCATCACCACCACCATCATCATCCTCATCCTACTCCTCCTCCTCCTCCTCCTCCTCCTCCTCCTCCTCCTCCTCCTCCTCCTCCTCCTCCTCCTCCTCCTCATCATCATCATCATCATCATCATCATCATCGTCATTATCATTCCACCTTCACCACGTTTTTTATTTCTTTTTTTCTTCCTCATTTTTTCTTCTTTTCCCCTTTGCTGAGCCTTGGCTTCGCCCTTTCCTCTTCAGCTTTTCTGCTATTTTAGACCCTGATCTTCCTGTTTGTCATAGCCTTTTATGTTCGCCCTTCGCATGACTGCTCGATTTTAATTATCTGATTTTCAACATGCTGGCCGCATATTTTATCAAATCCATCTATTCCACGCGTACGGTTCACATATATTTTAACCCTATTAGGGCATAATAACTTATCTAACGCTTTTTCTTTATCTCAGAGAATGTTCAATGAGCAGAAGGACGAACTCGGCAGTAAGTGGCGTAGCGTTGTTTACATTGTTCCCCTTGCTGCCAACCCAAAATGCACCTTGGAAACTCTGCCTGCATTTCATTTTGAAAACTGAAAAAACAGGCCCACTTCTACATTTCGATTAGGTTGGCTTCTCATTTATTTAAAAAACCTTACTAGTTACTCCCTAGGTTTCGTGTTTTGTAGTCACTTTAAATCATTTGAATCCGCACCTCCCTTTCAGGTAAGTAAAACGGTCAATATTGTCACGACGACTGACCTGACCGCAAATGGCAGCATATTCATTCTAAATTAAGCCTTGATTTACCATTCAGTTTCAAGATCAGATTCTTGGAGCCGAACTCCATCACATTTGATGGTACTTTTGAACACCGCAGGTTGTAGCGGTCGGTTGACCGAGGTTTGATGGGTATCTTGAATATAATAACTCAGTTTCTATTTCGTTTTGCTTATTTACGATGACTTCGATTTCTTCGCAACTGGTTGGTCATCTGGACGTCACTGCAGACTCGACTCCGCACCAGTCTTCTATCTCGCATCCCACCTCCCCTCACTATCTATTACTTTTTATCGTTCATCAACTTTTGTGTTATTATTCAGTTATATTCTTACCTCTGCGATAAATAAACTTCCTCAATTCATATTCTAGACTCTTGATTCGGTCACAATTGAATGCATAGCTTGAAAAATGTCGATCGAACGAGCTATTACTACATCCCCTTCAGAAAAACTTTTGCCATAGGATCTTGTTGTCGATCCAGTGATCACAACCTCTCAGAAGGATAGCAACCTTCCTCTCGAGGCGAAAGGAAAACAGGGCGCAGCCGGGTCACCTATCAGTTAAATTGCAAAGACACCATTCTGAACCTCACCTGGGCTAGTGGGAAATACCTATAGTCCGCGTAGTTGTCTAGAAAACGTAAATTGTCTGTTTTCTCTTGACTACAAATTTGCTAAACTCTTGTGAGCGATGATATTTTTATCCATACTTTGCTTTCTAATCTGCCCTTCCTTTGGTCTGGCAAACGTGCCTATGTACTAAAATTATGCAACATACCTCCGAAGTGTACGGAAATAGTAACAATACGGGGGCCCAAACTTCGCATTTCCAACACGGTGTCGAAAGATGGTGATCTGCTGACGAGCAATTGCCCTTGCCGCCCTTGCCCTTGTTGCCCTTGCTGTTCTTATGCATTGTCATGCTTTGCGGAGAAATCAATAAAAGCTCGAAAATGGCTACATGTGCATTATGACGAAAGTAGGCACTGTTAAATAACTAATAAAATAGAAAACGCGTTTGTAACCCACCCAATAAATAATTTCATTCAAAATAAGCCGCGCAATACTTCGGAAACAGTCGATTCATGTAAACGTTTCAGTACAGTCTTGAGATTTTCACCACAGAGTGCACGCGGTGTTAATTTTACGGTAACGGTAGGTTATGTACAGCACCAAGAAAGCCAGAAACCCCAGGCTCGTGTACGTCGGCTCGATGGTAATAGGGGTTTTACGGGCGAGGCACTACAGTGGGGCATTACAGGTGCATACGGTCCTTTTAAAATTGCTGCTCTTTGAATTTATGAAGTCGATAATGCGCATCTGTTATAAAGGCTCCAAGAATTTGAAGTGTTTATAGGCCAAATCCCTTTCCGATGAGAAATATTAAACCAAATGTAATGTTCATGTTTTTATCTGATGAGAGATTTTTTCAGGTAATTACGACTGGCTAAGTCAATAAAAATCCGAAATGTCCTCACTGAGAGCAAAACTGGTAGAAAAAATCCAAGAACGTCTGATGAACTTAGGCGGCCCGACTTACGTTAGGGCTCTTTTACTCCACTTGAATGTCTTTGTCAAATATTTCCCCAATTACAAGGTAAGCATTGCATGGTTTTTCAGTCGATATTTATCGGAAAATTTTGGTTGATCATAACAGCAGAATGTCAAGTGTCGATTTTTTTCCGTCAGAATTCAACGAAGTCGTATGATTCACCAGACCTGATGAAAATATGACCTCGTTAATCGATAGTCCATCGGAAGCGACAAGCAACGTAGGGCATAAATAATCGGGCCAAGAGACTTCGTTCGATACGAATGCTTCAACTGATTTCACTTTCAAAATTTTCTCGAGGCATTTTTTAGAGTGTTTACAAAATAAGCACTTATTTTTTGAAACAAGCATAGAACTTGCTAAAAGGAAACTTGGTTTTTTTACGTCTTCAAAAGTGAGTGTGAAAATCAAAATTAGTTTCTCTTAAAAATTTGTATTACGATGAGGATGCATGAATGAGCACTAGCTCGAAGTACACTTCCACTTTTGTAGGAAGTTTGTCGGTACCAGGAGAAAAAGATAAGGCAAGATACTGTCGCTCAGAGCGCACGAATAAAAACTCTTAAACTAATCCCTGTTGCTGAAGCCAATAATAAAAACGTTGTAACCAACGTGACGGGGTAATTTTAGGTGGGTGAGGCTATATTCAGGATACCCCAAGACTGTTCATAGGTTCCCGATGTTTCCACATGCCGTCTGTTACCCCAATGAGATGCCGAAACTTTATATGAACAGCCCTTTCCCGAATGGAGTGACCTGCTCTCCCAATCTCTCCGTAGTCTTTCTGATGGATAGTCTATAGGATTACAATCATTCGTATAGAAATAATAGTCAGTCAGCATGTTGGACCGCTAACACAGGTTAATTATCATAAAGGATCGTTTTTCTCTGTTTTCATCGACCCTTGCACGTCTTCGGTATTTAGATACGAATAATTTTCTCTCGCGGATGCTTGCAGGCAGACAAAATTTGGTACTCCGTGAACGAAACGGAGTAAGTTGGGAGTCTCACGGCAAAGTTGGACGCGGCGCCATCAGCAAGATTTTGAGCGTAAGAGTCATTTTGTCTTGAGAATTAAATTTTATAATGTTGGACAGAAAAATCGTTGGACAGACTGACAGCTCAGACGACCAAACTGTTTGGGGGAAGAATGGTTTTACTATCTTCAATAAAATCTCGATAATTTAAAAATTCTTGCATTCGTCTGTGTTCCTTTATTTATTCCTAGCAACGAGAATCTCAAAGGGCAAGAAGATCAGAGTGTGTAACCGTCCAGTAAAGTTGCATTGTTAACTTTGTTTTTAACTTACATAGAGACCTAATCCGGCTGGCATTAGTCTTCATTGTGAAAGAGAGGAGAGAGACTGTTCGCACTTTTGTCGTCAGTTGAATAAGGTAATTTGTGAATCACTTATACATGTACTCAAACAAAGTTCATTTTGACGTTTGAGGTGGGTATAACTGCCTAGAACCCAGATAAGCACTGCAAAATCCCCAACTAACCCCCACCAAACCATATATTTTCCCGATAACTGACAATCCGCCATTGACTCCGTGACAAATAGGTTCCTTGGCTGAAATTTAACGACCATCAAAACCTTTTTCCTTTTTATCGATACAAGGTTTAAACAATGAAAGTTTATAAATAAGGATATATTTCAGTGCCATTTGTGCAATTCTGGTTAGAATGTGATCTTCTTTATGGTACCTTTTGGGTCCTTTAGGATTATTCTGTTTAAACAATCATATATTTTCTTTGAGAAATAAAGTAAGCTCAGATCAGGTTGCTTTTACTTAAGGAGTATAATGATAAATCTACCATCGTAATAAAGTATGCTGATATACTATACGTGTAAGGACTGGTATTTAACAAATATTTATCTTCGAAGTTTCTTTAAAAGTTAAAGTCCAATCACCTGTCTGCAATTCAAAACATTCAAGTGTGAATTCATCTACAGGGCTTATTAAGTGAGTATACTTGTTTCCTTTGTAGCGTTTCAAAGACTTCTTTAGCTCCTCTTCAACTCATAAAGTTCTGATGAGGAATTATACCAGCCGGATTCCAACATAAAGTGGAGCTCAGGTTCATCGCCTTCCAGCCAGGTAGCTCTGACAGAAAGGCAGGCTGACTGTTAAGTTCCTCCCGGAATCGTTCATTTCCAAAAGCTTCCCTTGGAGCCTTGGGGGAACCCCAACGGCCCATCTGGGGTATGGGAAAAGATTGGGATGGACCAACCGGGATAGTACTAAGAGCACCCGTTGGTTCCAAGATCCCTCTCGTAGGTGGGCTGGAACCACTGACGGAGCGTAAGAGGAAGCTCATAATCTCAGTCCCCTGCTTAGTTGTTGCTGCTGCTGTTTGAACAGAGGCAAATCGTCAAGTACTCCTAGAGTACTCCCTGTAGCATATGACTCCGCAGATATATTGCACCAGCAGGAAGAACCCTCCAGATTCTGTTTTACCTCCTGCTTATCAGCACCGCCCTTTTCATGGAAACCACCTAGGCACGAAGGGTAGATGGACATCTCAAATGGTGTTTTTGGCAATGGTGACAGTGCCTCTGTCAGCCGTGGGTTCTTCTGGGGCATCCTCTTGTCTGGTTGATTCGTTTCTTGAGGAAGATGTGAAGGACCTGGAGCACGGTTCCTGCTGAGACTCGCCATGCTGGCCAGAATAGCTTCTGCGGACGGGTTGAGAGCCCAATAGGAGGAGTTGGGTTGGATGATGTGTTTCACTGCTAAATAATTTGCGGTTTCTCCGAGGAGTTCCGAACCCACCGCAGTCTGGCGTTTCCATTTGGTTCTGGGAGGGAATGGGAGGAAAGTTACGCCACGTATCAAATCAACAAGCTTTTTGCTGATGCCCTATGTTACCTAATTGCAGACCTGGGTGAATCAACTGGAAACCTGGCTTCGGAAGACACGCACACATGAATGGGAAAACAGCAGAACTTTTGTCAGAGAAGATGGGGAATAGGAACGACAACTGCGAACTTAGTAGTCTTACCTTGACACCAGTTGAATAGGCCCTGAGTGAGGATTGGGGCCATATTTGTCATCGAGCAAACGCTCGACCGCTAAGCCACTGGCTTACGGCTGTAATCGAGAATACCGAAAGTTAAATTAGTATGGTGTTTCCATATCTGTCCTGATTTCAAGACTGAATATGGACGTTGGATGTGCTCTACTGACGAATATGCAGGCCAAACGAAGATTCTAAATTATTCTTTTTCTTACGTAGTATGACAGGATCAACCTCTCTAGTTGAATTAGTGGTGCCAAATTTAATGGCGGCCACCGTACTATTAGAAGTTATAACAACTCTGCTGCGGTATCCATTAGCGATGGATACAGCAGCAGCAATATTAACTTTTATCAGCGAAAACCGTTGGTTAATTTGCCCTAGATTGAACACTACTTATCTAAACAGGGGTAAAAGTACCGCATATGATATTAAAAACCCAGGTAAGTTAAATACATCTTACTCAGCAAAATCGCAGTACTGGTAACAGTATTTGCATTTATGATGTTTGTAGTCTTGAGTATAGTAGCATAAAGGACTAAAGTAGTTTTGGCAAGAGTATGAATTGCATTTTCGGTGGTTCCATCAGCGGTTCAAATTTTAACAACATGAATAGTAACATCAGTAACTACGAAGAGCTAAATTACCAGCTGTGCCAATATATACAGTATCGAGGATACCATTATAAGCAAAAAATATTCATTTTATTTTACGCGAATATAGAGCATAGTAATGTTGTAATTATTGACAGTAAAGGCAACCGAGTATTCGTAAAGGGGTGAAAAAAACAGCATAAGCATCAATATTAGTTTGCGAGCATTCATAACGCTAAAAGATAAAAGTATCATCAGGGAACTCATCAAATGCACTAAAAAACTACGAATTAATATAAGTGGCAACATAAGGTCCTCCGATATTTGCAAAAAAGATTGCAGGTGATTGTATCTAGAGGCAGCTGGCAGTAGCATTTACCTCTATGTTTTCATCATGGAACGCAATATGACGATTCTGTCTTGAATTCGGGAGTTTAGTATAGCAACCTTGCAAACCGTACTCAAAGATTGAGATGTATGTCCAAGGAAATGAAGCTGGAATGACCATGCCTGGCTTAGTTGCTGTCACCAGAAAGTCATAAACTAACAACCAACTGAAAACACCCGAGGTTTGAACTGGAGTTCAATTGGTAACTAAGCCAAAAACCTATCACTGGGCCACTAGCTCACTTAATTCCGAATGAGTTGGAGAAATTCTGGTCAACTCGTAGTGGCATCCGCCGATCTATGCCAGCAATAGAGCGGACTATAAGTAATCTGTTTGCACTTGTAAGCCAGTCTAAGGCTCTTACTGGCCGTCACACATGGACAGCAAATCCTTTGCCCAGCAGACGTTAGGGTAGTAACATCAGGCACTGGAATGGACCTCCCTAAGTTATTTTTCCTCGAGAGGAATGGCATGCGATCGCTGCAGCAAGAATTTTGATCGTTTCGAAATCTCATTCGAATCCATCAATGGATGCGACTACAGACAAGGGCGATAGACTCACCAGGGGTACAGTATTTTCCGGATGCAGTTGGTAGGCTAGTATATACCTATCATGGTTAGCAACTTCCGCATTTATCATACGTGTAGTGTAACTTGAGGTGATTATGACAGGCCTATCCACACTGTAGTCGTAAATTGCTGCAATTTTATAGGCAGTCTTGATTACTGGCGTGCTAACGACTTGGTTATTGGGCACACTAATACTGCCATTTTCTTCGGCCCATCCTGTTACCTACAGACTGATAAATTGGTTATGTCTGTTTCTTAAATTTCTGGTTGTTGCTTAAGAAGCCACAGTCAGTTCGTTAACAGAGGTCTTGGAGACATAAAATGGTAAGTCTCCTGTCACAGGCCATGTTTTTTTCTTATTTCTATTCCACAGGACCTGATAGTCGACCTCATCAACTAACCCCTGCAACGTGAGTACTCCGAAACTAAAAATCACCTCATTCAAGCCCAAACCATCTCGCTCCTGAAGTTCTGTCTCAGGATTAACTTTACTTCCGACGGAATAATCTAAGAACAGGTAAACGGCACACCAAGGGGTTCGCCGATTTCGGAACTCATAGCCGATGTGATTGCGCAGTGATTAGAATGGCTAATCTTTGAAGACCACAGGCTGAAATTCTGGGCTTGGCATGAGGAGGATGCCATCGCTGTTTTTAAATAGGATCAGATGCTGTCACTCCAGGCACATTTTAACAACTCTTTCCGAACAATAAAGGAGGAAGTACACAATGAGGTGGCCTTCCTTAATGTCCTCGTCTGTCTCAAAACCTATGAGGATGACAACTACGACATGAGTACTGAGCTTCGATACTAACTACCCAATCGATGTATCGATGCCTTGATTTGCATTGGCGTGAAGCTGATGACAAGGTCACCAACTCACAACACTTTCGACTGCGTGCGCACCCTTATCAGCGGTCCATTCAGGAACGGAAGACATCTAGAACCGCACCGACCCCAAAATTAAGCCAGCTTACGCCTACGTGTAGAATGTCTCCATAGCCGTCAGCCCCCTTCTAACACCTTTTCGAGTTGAGATTGCACACGGACCGGAGACAAATTTCAGGCACCAGGTCATTAAGTTGAAAGACCAACAGTCATGGTAAGAAAGTTCTGGAGTTGTTTACCGGACTTGTCGCGATTGTGAACAAAACACGTTCTCCGGATAAAAAAGGAGCTTATTCTGGATGCGGATGGCCGAACATGGAGAACCACAGGGAAGAAATGACGCCAGATCTCAATTCGCAGTCCATTTGCTGAGATCCGGCCACGCCTTCGAGTTTTCTGCTGCCAAAATCCTTATGATGGATGGAACGTGGTTGAGTCGCGAGCTAATTTAGTCATTTTACTGGGAGTGCAATGACCTCCCCCTTCCATATTTGGTGTTTTGACTTTGTCTGGGCAGAGTAATTGGTCGGCAGGGGAGCCTGTGGGTTAATATCGATTCGTGTGATGGCATCAGCGATTCCGAATTCCGGGTCGTTTACACGTTGATAATCAACACAACTTATGGAATGGTGGCAGTTAAAGACGTGAATGGGGACCAGCAAACAATGTTTGCAGCAATTATGACAACTGATGATGAATTCTAGGGCTGGTAATTATGGTATAAATGTGGTGGTATGGTAACTGTATCCAACAGATACAGTTCCTCTTGTGTGTCCATCGTTACTATCAGTATCAGTCTCTGGTGGTGTGTTCGAGTGATAATTCAAAATATTGGGTGAATGAAATTCATGGTTCGTGTATCGGTCAGTCATCACCAAACCTCAGGTTAAAGAGAGGGGAATTTGAACTCAATCACATTTGATGATTGAACCTACGGCCCCATCGGTTAAGACAGAGGCAACATCCTATTGATTAGAAGAAAAAGGAGGAAGGTAATTAGTGCAGTTCCACATGTTTATTAATATTTACCAATTGTGTTATTTCCTTGATATCCTCTCGCCTTCGAGCAATTTGTTGCTCAGTTGAAAATGTAACAAAACTACTGTTTTTATTAATCCAGGCCGATGAGGAACACGTGCTCCCTGACTAATTTTTCACTCCCGATGGGTTGGACCATTCGGGACCTGCCAATGTTTTGCCTTGCACCAAATAATGCATGTTATTGTTCTCGCGTCCTCCTAATTTGTCTTCTTTTGCACGCATTAAGGGAAATAGCATGACCCCTCCGCTTACCTAGATAACTTATTGTGGGTGGCCAATCTAGACGTTGCCAGAGATTTGGGTGAACGCATATTCTCGGGACGTGAGGCCTTTAAGTGAAATTCATTTTGTCTAGGTTAGACAATAAACTCTCTTTAATCTCTCTTGGTTACTCCAAGCACATGCCTGTCCCGCATCAATCGCCAGCACCATTCCCAACACCGGGAAAGGATACGTACAAGTGATGTAGTGTGGAATGGGTGGGGACTGATGGCGGTTAGAACTTTCGCAATATCCATGTTCTAGTCCAGCACATTATCAGGTCAAAGATGTTAGCTTAAAACTTCAGAGAGGAAAGAAAAGGTGGGGAGAAGTTAACACAACTCACATTCATGAGTAAATATAGGGGTGAAGATTACCAGGGCAATTGGAAATTTACAACGTGCATAGGTCGGGTTTCTCCCTCCGTATATATGCCACCTCCAAGTAGCGCAAGGCCCGAGTTGTTCATGCCCGAACGAATGCTTGGAGAGCTGTTTTGAGGTCAACAGAGTGACCCTTGTCCAACAGATGTTTAGTAATCGAAGACCGTGATACTTTATTTTCTCGTTTAAACAGCCAGTTAGGCAAATGCTAAGCGGCCCTGGTTGCCAATTACTTGCATCCACAACTGCACGTGAATTCATAAACACAATTCGGGGTGGCGTGCAACGGCACGGGGGAAGGCTCCTAGTAGGACTGATAAAGACGAGCTCAGTTTCATTGTATGCTCACTCCATGGTTCAGCGTAACATCGCTTGATTGTACTAGAAATTTGGTCACCCTTAAAGAGCAAAGATATCATTAAGGGCTTTTTCGGAATTGACTGTTCCGTCACTTTTGGCCGTAAAAAGTTGCTGCATTTTTGAATGAAGCGTGCAGGATATCCACAGTGAAGTAAGGCTGCTTTGATGCGGGCAATTTCCGCATCCAAGGGTTTACTAGAACAAATATTTCTCGCTCTGTGAAAAAGTCTGGCAAAGACCATGGCGTTGTCATTCTTAACCAGAAGCACTTTGTACGAAAAATGAAATCTATTTTATATGAACTGAGTACATTTTGCCTAGTGTCACCATTGTATGGGCAGAAAGCTTGTAAAGTTCAAGTATTATCCTTACCAGGTATTTTTGTGGAAAACAGAGCGCCTTATTGAGCCATCTTCCTCTCTGAACCTGAGGACGTCTAGGAAGGGTAGCTTGTTGCACTTCTCCATTTCCATTGTCAATTTTACCTTAGGATTCAATTTATTCATGGAAATAAGAATGTCTTCAGCGTCTTTCTTGCTATCAACAATAATGAATATATCATCCACCTATCTTCTGTATAATGTTGTCATCTTTAATTTGGAAAACATCTTTTCCTCTAGGTGACCAATAAAAACGTCAGTGAAGGTTGGTCCAAGTGGACTTCCCATTGCGGCTTCGTCAATTTGTCTATAGAGTTGACCATAAACAGAAGTTGAACATTTTTAGTGCAAAGTGTCAACAATTCACGTAGTACTTCGTACGATAGACGGGTTTTAGCCGCATGGGCACATATAACATACATTGTTTCATTCGATGGTACGCTTGTAAGTAACGATTCAACGTCTATGAGAAACCATGTACTTGCCAGCGATATTTTGGCACTTAATTTCTTCCGTAAAATGAAAGACTGTCTTTTGAAGTGTAAGTAGAAAACAGTTTTTGAATTGGCTCTTGCTCCCTGAAAAGCCATTTTGCTAGTCTATGTTGAAGTGCATTAGACATAGAGGGAAATGGCCGTAGAGGTATATCCTTCTTATGCGTTTTGGGTAGTCCATATAATCTGAGATATGTGTACGTCTCGGTTTTAGGGATACACCAGTATTAGTATCAATCAGATTTTGTCCAACAACTGTTTAACAATTTCCAGATTAATTTTTCCATTGCTTTAGTTTCATCTTTCCCTGATGGTTTTAGGCAAAATTTACTCTGGTCTTATAAAATAGAGTTAATTTTTTTACATAGTCCTTCCGGTTAAGAATGACAACTCTGTGGTCTTTGTCAGGCTTGAAAATTATTATTTGTTCCTGATGTTTCCATTCATTGTCTATGTTATGCAAAAACGGGTTGCAGTTGATAATCCGTCAGGAAATTTGTCGGAACCAATAAATCCTTCTGCCTACACCTGTTTCGAATTCATGCCCGAGAAAGCATGCTTCAAAATAAGAGTAATTGATAATCCGGTATTGCTACCATGTGAAGGATGAGATCGCTGGACATTGTAATTACGTGTATTTCACGTAAAATTTATTGCGGGAATAAGGGTAAAATTCGTTTACTACTGAGCTGACTAGACTTTCTTTACACTGACATCATCTCAAGACGGTTCACGGAAGACTAATATTAATTCTGCTGTCCGTTATTTGGGTACAAATTTGTGACTGAGCCGTATAGAAAATAGAAACGATTTCGAAACTGGGAAAATGACTGCTAAAAAAGAATCTTGGTTATGACCTTTGCAGCATTTCGTTTTTATCCCCCACTGACTAATTTTCCTACCAAATCTCTTACGTGGACTTAGTGAACACAATCGGCTGTCACGTATCTCTTGAAAACCTCAGAGTTCTACATAAAGAATCAAAGATAATTAATCAATACTTTGTTGAGGCGTCTATATCTAGGTCGGAAGTGTGAAATTGATCAAGCTTTCCCTTTTTGTTCGTACACGGAAAGAGGGATTATTAGTTTCCTTTTTGGTGGGCACATATTCCAACCGGTCCTGAAATGATGTTGGGGCTCTTATTCTTCTCAATGACCTCTACTCTGCTGTAACTTGAACTGACGTTACACTGTAAGTTGAGTTGACGTTCGGTTGGTGGCGACGTATCTGCCTCACTAGTCTGTCCGCGCCAACGATTATCGTCCCCTGATAATTCTTTGCGTTGACCTCCAACCCTTGCAGTTATGTATTGATTTTCTGTAAAAATTCAAACTGCTGTCTACTTCCCTTCCTTATCTGTGATATGCAAAGATGGGTTGCCGTTGATAAGCCGGCTGGAAGTTTTTGGAACCAATAAATCCTGATGCATACACCGGTTTCAAATACTCTTATTTTAACAGGAGGATGAGCCATTTGGGTCCGAGGTTATTTGGAGTTTGTGCAAACTGTTGGTTACATTACACTTTAACTGCAAGTTGCGTGACTTGAGGTTGTTTATAATTTTTTTCTTTTTCGAGCATAAAGGTTATTCCAGGTATCTTCGAATTAATAATACTGTGCAGTGTTTCCAGTCGGTCTCTTTTAACGATGACAAACGTGTCATTGACGTAGCGTACCCATAACTTGGGGCTAACCAGTGGTATGGCAGTTGCTTTTAATTTTTGCATCGTAAATCCCGTTAGGAAGCCAGATATATATATATATATATATATATATATATATATATATATATATAAAAATGAAACGAGGGGTTTCCAAAATTTCAGTCCAAATACATTCAGGTCCATGAACTTGTCCCTTTTTTGTCGTCTTATTTGGGGGATGATAAGATAGCTGGACTTTGAATCTTCACTCATATATATATATATATATATATGATTATGTGTGGCTCACCGATCTGCTTAAGGAACATTTATGTTCCGTTGTGCCCTGGAACTCAGACTAGAGTACTCACAGGCAGTCGCATAGCGACGTGTAGCATATGTTGATAATTTGGAACCGACAAAGACAAGGGAGACCGGAATGGCCATTTCTGGCTTATTAGCCGTCATCAGCTAGTCATACCCAATCCCAAGTGTGGAACACCTGGAATTCGAACCCGCGACCTTTGGTATTTGAGTCAAACGCTCTACTATTAAGCCACGGGCTCGTTGCTTTGTCGGTTGCGATCGGGAATATGATGATTATGTGTGGCTCACCGATCTGCTTAAGGAACATTTATGTTCCGTTGTGCCCTGGAACTCAGACTAGAGTACTCACATGCAGTCGCATAGCGACGTGTAGCATATGTTGATAATTTGGAACCGACAAAGACAAGGGAGACCAGAATGGCCATTTCTGGCTTATTAGCCGTCATCAGCCAGTCATACCCAATCCCAAGTGTGGAACACCTGGGATTCGAACCCGCTACCTTTGGTGTTTGAGTCAAACGCTCTACCATTGAGCCACGGGCTCGTTGCTTTGTCGGAGTTCCAGGGCACAACGGAACATAAATGTTCCTTAAGCAGATCGGTGAGCCACACATAATCATCATATTCCCGATCGCAACTGACAAAGCAACGAGCCCGTGGCTCAATAGTAGAGCCTTTGACTCAAATTCCAAAGGTCGCGGGTTCGAATCCCAGGTGTTTCACACGTGGGATTGGGTATGACTGGCTGATAACGGCTAATAAGCCAGAAATGGCATCAGAGGGATCCTCTAACGCGGACTTTAGATTTCAATTCGATAACAAGTTTCGACCCTTGCGACTTTTTTTCCTTTGCTGTTCTAATGCACGAAGTTCCGGTTTGACACACCTTTGCTGGTGGTTTTGGTGATTTAAAGTAACTGGTAATATTAAATCGTAGCTACTGGGACACGCCTCTGAAAGGCTTGAAGACAAGCGCTATCTGGGCGACAGACTTGCAGCTCAATTCTCACGGAATATGAAACTCTAATCTACGACCAACTTACATTGTAATTGTTGTGCCTACAAACGCTGCCATAAACCGATTGAACTGCTACTTTCCGTCGCCGAAGGCATCAACGGGCCATTCGTTAATCTTTTCGAAGGGAATTGCCATGGATATTATTGTAGTTCAATGCAGGAACTTGGCTACTTTCTTTCCACACAGTTAATGTAATTGTTTGTTAGTCCGTATTCAAGATGCTAGCACTCCGCACGTCTTCAAAATAAAGGCATATTTGAGCCAATTTTCCAACGCAACGCTCGGCAAAGGCGTACTTGGGAGATTCTGCTAAGACGAATCTTTGCTGAAAAGCTTTGTTACCTGAAAATAAAGACAGTTTCTCAAGCCGCGTTTAGCTCCCCTCCAGAAAGACCAACGTTGTGTGTGTAACCTTCACTTAACTCTTATTCCATTTACAACAAAATGCATAAGATGGAGAAACACTTTTGTGACTGGAAATCACGAATAAAGCGTAAATTCTCCAGCCGATATAGCAAAATGCGTTGATTACTTCGTCCGTTGGAGTTTGCCAATATTGGAAGGAGTTGCAATTGAGAAAGCAGAGGAAAATCAATATAATATTCAGCTTGAGGATGTGGTAACCCTTAAACGCGTCTGTTTTACGAAACTAGAATAAGAAAATGAGGTATAAAATAATTGATCCTAACCTAAACCAGTGGCTTGAGTCAATGGATGCATCCTATAGTTGCCCATTGCGTCTGCATCAAAGGGCTTCGTTGTTGAACCAGTCCTAGAAGACGTTAAATATTCCTTAGATTGAGATTGTCTTAGAAAAATAATTTTTTAGAATCATACTTTGTCATTTCTGTGTAGTTACCGAGTTACCAGAGAGTCATACTCCGTGGCGTCTAAACACTCAGTGCACGGGTAGTATCTTCCACGGATGGAATAAACCCAGAGATTGCTTTGACAGGAACGTAATTAATGTCCGAGTGGTTTGCCAAGAGGGATCGGCAAGCAAATAGTTCGTCTCTACGAGCTCTTTTTAATACCTGAACAAGGGAGACTGCGCTGAACCTTAAGAGCCGAGAAGGATTACAGTCAACTACATGTGAGTCTGAAACAGCAGTGTATGGATGAGTTGTCGTCGACATTCAGGCATACCTGAACTCCAGGGTAAAATGATCTGAAATCCAGTTGGTCATTGGAGCCAATACTCTGAAATCTGACCCAATGGCTCAAACCTGGGAGCTACGATCGTGATAACTTAACGTCCTGTGAGAGTGGCTTTCACCGATCTGACTCCAGTTCAGGATGCAGTATGACCGTCTGCGAGGGCTTCAGACTGGTAGCCCGGAATATACTATCCAGCCTTTCAATCAAGCTGGGCCAATGGACGTAACTCTCATGTGTTTCCCACACTTGTTATTTAAAGCCGTGTGCAAACTGAAAAACAAGGCAACGATCAGATATATGGTCCCACTGGGAAAACGGGAAGACTCCTATAATATGAGAATTGGGGTAAAAGGGGTTTATGGGTGGGAAAAGTTAAAACGATGTATGGTTGTTTTCGGGAAGCAAAATTTAAAGAAATTAGATTTACGCCATTAAATTTTTTGAAATAAACAAACAAAGCCTTAACACGCCAACTTTCGATTTTAAATACTGTAAATTAGGAGCTTTAAATGGACAGTAAACTGACAATTGAGGATATTGTGTAGATATTCTGGGTGAACTGATCACAGACCATGATTACCGAATCGAAGGAGGAGGTAAAAAGAATATATAGATAAACTTGGCTCTCATCATGACCGCAACAGGTTATAATTATGGCTGAGAGCATTAATAGCCTAACACTTAATCACAAACTTGTATCCAAAGTCTAATCCTAACTCGTAAGCCTAACTCTAGCCATAACCCTAACCTGTAAGCCCAACCCTAACTCCAATCCTAGCCTTAACTCTCAACTCGAAACCTAATCCTGGCCGCAACCTCTTATCCTTAAACCTATAGTTAGCCCTAACCGCTAACCCTATGCCGAACGCTAACCCCACTGGTTACTCTTACGGGGCCATGACGCGGAATAAACGAAAGGGGTGGAGCGTAACATAAGCCTACCCAAATGAAATAAATAGGTATTCCGTAAAAGTAAAAACTAGGTGTGGCCACATATCCGATCGGTACCAAAAACAATCAAGATTTTAGGCAGTGAAATGGATAAGATACATAAACCTCTGTTAAAGACCTGTCAGGCCTGAATGGGTCTGCCCAGTCGTTTAACATTTGTGGGTAGTCAAACTTTTCATCTCTAGAATAATCTGAGGTTTTATCGTCAAGCCCAGCTTTACTTTTTGAACTGGAGAAGTCAGACAAACTAATCAAAAGTCCACTTTTATTTTGAAATTGTCCGCTGGAAAAACCACGAAAATGGTTTCAGTGCAGAGGAGTATGAAAAATTATCTCAAGCTGATTTATACGCTTTGGCACGCTGGCGGCCTATTCAAGGCGTATCCATAAATTCTAACGTTAAAACTCGGACAAAGTGGTGAGGGTAAGTAATTAACTCCACTGGGTTGTTTTCCAAAAATCTACCTTCTTATTTTATTTAGGTAGTTGTTGTTTACTATGGTTTACCTGGACTTAGGTCGCGAAAAAGGTTATGCGGTAGGCGGTTTTCGACCTTTACTAGCGCTACTGACCTTAACGTTGCCTGTGTCGGGTCCAGGGTTAGGATTAGGGCCACAGTTAAAGCTTAGGGCTAGTTTTAGGTGTTTGTTGCTAGGGTTGCCAGGCTTGGGCTACGGCTTAGCTTTGGGGCTGGGCCCAGGGCTGTGGTTTTGGTTAAGGACTAGGATTTTAGAGTTAGAGTCCGAGTATTAAGGTTAAACTTTGAGTTCGAGGGTTTTTGTTAAGGTTAAGTTTACGTTTGAATGCTCCTTTAAAGCTTACGAGTTAAAGGTTACGGGTAACCATTAAAGCTTGGAGTGAGAATACATAATCTACCCTTGCCCGACAAGTTAATTACCTTGCCATACAGTTTTTTTTGCAATCGAGTCATGTTCTTTATATAAATTTTATCAATATGCCTTAGAAAGACTAGAAAGATTAATTTCTTGTTTTAAGGTTTAAACCCGTGAATATTTTTCGTTCTAAAAATACTAAAAAAATTCTTCCGTGTTTGGAAGCACCATCTACATTATTTCATAATGAAATGAATTACCCGTGAGTTTCCATTCCTGCTCTTCTAAGCATCGTCCTAGTCAGCTTCACATTGGAAATACAGGGCATGCCTTGTAAGAAGGATTATTAAATCTTCGTATATTATGCAACACATTTGCTCATACTTCTCTATTAAAAAGCACCGAGACGACGCAGTTAACTGAGAGGTGAATATGAGAGATGCTTTGTTGTACGTTTTATCTATAAAATCTCGTTGACAGTATAGACATATCGGATATCATTTAGCAAGCTGAATACTTTATAAAGAACAAGTTATTTACAAGCCAATAATTATTTTCTGGCTCAAATGTTTGTCTATGAAACACTGACCACATGCAGCTTAGAAATTGGTTTTCAGTGTTGTAACCTCATACTGAAAAAAACTTCGCATTCTGTAAAAATATATGCGATTCGGCAGATTAGTAATTTGATTTGAAACTGAGGCTCTGCAGCCTACGCGGATGGTAGCATGGTGACTAACGATTGGTAATCGACAGGTATTAGGCCTATGTCGTCTTAAAATCAGAATGGATCGGTGCACGCCACTGTCATGTGATAGAGAATTACCGACGTGACATGGCCAGAGCTTTTCTCGCTGCATACCTAGCACCTGTAGAAATATCCCACGCTACAGTAGGTGAGCAGGGATGGCACCGACTTTTAACGAATAATAAACCAGAAATAAGCGGTCTGGCATCCCCATCTTTGTAATATCTCTCAACATTAATTATGTTATTATTACTGCTCATATTTAAGTCAGATGGACAAAAAGGGTTGTGTCGTCTATGTATATGCCTCCAAAAACTTCAAGTAGAGGAAGTTACGAGCCCTTACATGACTGCACCAAGATTTATGGAACTCTTATGCAAATTCAACCACCAGTTTGATTTGGAAATTCTGCGCTCTACAGGCTGAAACGAATCTTCAACCGAAACCATAAAAGGATTTATATTGCTTTTATTTACTGGATCCACTCTAACTTAACCCATTCTTTGAGCCATTTCTTCCGTGTCGACTAGCTTAGGTACTTTAGGATCCATCCAGTCAACTTTATAATCCTGACTCTGTTCTTGGATTCTATAATA
Source organism: Schistocephalus solidus (assembly GCA_017591395.1). Classification (NCBI taxonomy): domain Eukaryota; kingdom Metazoa; phylum Platyhelminthes; class Cestoda; order Diphyllobothriidea; family Diphyllobothriidae; genus Schistocephalus; species Schistocephalus solidus. The sequence continues at coordinate 42,983 of WEDG01011267.1, forward strand.
TCCATAACGAAGATGGAAGGTGTACAAATATCCGTATGTATAAGGAGCTACACAAGTTGATGGTGGACAATAATCTTGTGCAGACTATATGCGTTTACCTCTCAAGCATCCTGCCCCTTTTTCATTCAATGGTAAGAGCGTTGGACTTCTGATCAGCAGGTCGCGGGTTCGAGTCTCAGCGGGTGCATCACCTGGGGTTGGGTGTGGTCGGCTGATGACGGCTAATAAGCCAGAAATTGCATTCTTAATCTGCTTTTAGTACTGCTAGCCGCTGTGCAGCTGCTGGCAGGACTCGAGAGTGAGCCCAAAGGCAGAGCGGAACGAGTGATTTCCGTTAGCGATCGGTGAGCATTCGTCAACGAGCATTTTAAACCGTTTCCTTGTTATAAGGTCACCAGGGAGTCTATTTTTATACACCGCGGTTGCTGATTAGCATACTAAAGGATAGTTTACGTGTGCTATACGAAGTGCAATACTTGAAGCATCTGGATAGATGTTACAGAACACAGAAACTACGGGGAAAATGAACCAGGATTGGTTCACCATAATCCCCAGATAGGGACTAGATAGGACTCAGGTATATGTTCATGCCGCAATTTTCCAGAACTGCAGTAGTCTCACACATGCCCCTTTCGGAATGCTCAGGTAGTTTATAGTTTACCACGTTTTCAAGTGTGAGCATGAGATTTACCTTTATAAAAATTGTGGTGATTTGACGAAGTATATCCTGCTGACTTCACTCATACTTCGTTCAGTACTATCCAACGAATTTAAGCCAGCAATAATCGCAACTCAAAAATGCATAGCAAAATTGAAAAGATTACTTAAACAAGGCTGTGATACTGGTAAACGTCGGCCCTGATCTTAAATTAATTTTCACATCAGTCATGCGCGCTTCTTACTGAGTGCTTTCAGTACGCCGCCTCCACCTCGCTCGAAGAACGGACAACTAAGCAAAAAATAAGATCATTTTTTCAGTTTCGTTAAATTTGAATTGTCAGATATTTCTCTCAGCAATGGTTCAATATTTTTTTTCTGCTTGGCAGATTATTAACTGTTCACACATGTTGCAGTCGACTTGGTGAAGATGTTTGCTGAAAAAAGTCCTTTTTCGTCAGGCTGCTAGAAACATATATCATGATGCCCAGAACCTATTATAATAGTTAGGTTGTGAAAGGAACGTTTTACGCAGCACTATAATTCTACAAATACTCGAGTACATACTTGCTCACATATATCTCAAACATTTCTCATTATGTGAAGTTTTACCACCTTAATATCCCTTTCTCTCATCTAAAACCTTAGGAGGACGTAATTTTCTGCAACGAGAGAAAAAAACGTAAAAAATGGTTTGTTTTTTCGGAAAAATTTGATCGAATTCATAGAAGTATCGAGATTAATTGGTATCAATATCATCAAAGTTCAGTAGGTGGACAAACTGAGGAAATGTGATGACCAAAATCTAAAGGGTCAGTTCGCTTAACTTGGGACACAATTCCTTTTACTTAATGGCTCAGAGCGTTACGTGAAAAGCATTTTTCTCACGCAGAAAGTGTTCTTCGTTTATTCTCTCAGCTAAAAGTGTATACATCGGAGAAAAAAATCGAAAATAACAAAATCGGATCCTTATTCGAAACACCACTTTAATCACGTCTGCATGTTTTCATATGCGTATCTAGAAGATGGCATTATTCTAACAAGAATAAATTAAAAATTAATCTTTGACAACTATAAATCTACATTTTCGTTCACATAATTATGACAATTCAATATGTTATTTTGAGCTGTAAACATAAGCAAGCTTGTGTCAAAGGAAACAGCAAAAATGAACAGGTATTCTTTTGTTTTAACAAACTCGTAATTTTCTGAGCAGTACAAAGCTACAAAGAGATCCTCCACAATTTGCCTTTGCAAACATGTCTGTATACGACAAATCAGGATTTTGTATGATTTACCTCCTGCTAGGGGACAGGTACTGAAAATATACTTTCTTGTATTCGTTTGGTAGCAAATTGCACCTTTTTCAACATATTTCCTCCAAGAAAGAGTAGATTTAGGCTTTAAACGTTCTTCAATACCCAAATAAATTTGAGTCCGATTTGCTCTCGCATTTTTTAACGTCTACCGTCTACGAACTTTGCACTTTACCTGTGTGTAAGAGCACACATTTACTTAGACCATTAGGGTGATACCCTATAGGGCTCATAAAATCGTGTTGTGACTATAGGTTATGTTGTATACTTCACTAACAACATTCTTAAATTGAAAAGATACCAATTATTTTAATAGACAGTTTATGGTCCTAAATAATCGCACAATTACAAGCTGTCTTTACAACTGGAAGAAGATGCAATTTACTATAAAATGAGTATAGAAACGAACATATTTAGCATGTTTCCTTTAAATGATATTGGCGCTTATTTGGGCATCGCATCTTCAGGGAAAAAATCCATACTACCTAACATACCATTTTTATCGAGTGCGGCCGAAAAAATTGCACATAAAAACCGGCATCCTGGCGTGATCGAAAGATCTTTGGAATATGCTGTACGATACTCAATATTACAGTCGCAGTTTAGTAATGCTTCCTGATCAAAAACATATTCCAGAATTTTGATCAACATTTAATGATATTGGTCACTGACTGCATTGCCATTCATCCGTGCATGTAGTCATAGAACTAAGCCTTAACTTCAGTAAATAGGTCGAAGGTTATTTTATAAATAAAAGGGAACGCAGTTGTTTTAATTGTCAGCAGAGCAAGGAAATGCCAGAACGAACAAAACAGTTCAATTTTCCCGCTGACGTTACTTTACACAAAGAGGATGGACCTAGAAATTCCCTTGCACAAAGTTCCATAAAAAGAGAGGTTTTCATACTGGGGTGAGTACTTTCTTATTACAGATGACCTTGCGTTAAATTCCACGGGGCACATATTCCCATGTTCTTACACTAATCCCCCTGTAAATCAGTGTCAGGCCACCTGAAAAAGAGGGTGGTCCCTATTTCCATGTCCTACCGTGAGAATGGTTAGGAGGTTTTGCAATTAATCGAGAGAATAATCATTAAAAAGTTAATTACGGACATCCGTTTGCCTAGATGATTATGTTTTATGTTTCGGTGAGTCTGCAAATAGGAAAAAAGGTTCAGGAATTCATCACAAAAGGAAAAGCCCCTAAGATCCATTTGTTATTGAAAGTTCTGATAACCCCAACATATCAAATCTATCTGTTTGATTGAGAGGAGCAAACACCACAAATTGTTCATTGATATTATGGGATGATTGGAAACTGTAGGTTCTACAATCGCCAAAAACCGCACAGTAAGTTTATGCGCGCAAATTTCTCCTGATACGCCGTAAATTAGGTGCCTCTGATTGCATCTGCCAGTTATATTCTGGTTTCTTAACCAGTGTTAGATTTTGCAACATATAACTTCGTAAAAACTTGCGTTGGATGACATTTCTGCCCGCTAAATCGAGCGAGGAGAAGGATGCTTTGTATGGCCACCTAAACAGGACAGGGGAAAAAGAACCGCCAACAATGCAAGTGGAGTTCCGCTAAATTCCATGATAATTATGTTTAGGATCAAGGTGAGGGTTAAATTTGAGTTTAAAGTTAGGCTTAAGTTTGAAGTTAAGGTCAGAGTTTGGGTAACGGTATGAGTAGGTGAAGGGTTAGGGTTATTATCGTGTTAGGTTTCGGATAGGGTTGAGATTAAGGGGACAGTTTAGTTTTATGTTACAGTTAGTGTTAGCGTTGACACGTATATAGTTGCTCTTCTTTAAATTTACCATAAGGCTACTTATTGTAAACGGGTGGGGCGGTTCCTATTCACCTGTCCTGTTTAGGCGGCCATACAAGGCGTCTCTAGTCAAGCGAGTTCCTCTTCGTAGTAAGCATGCCCATCTCACACGACCTAACATGAAATATTTAATTCCTGCGATTTAATTTTGGGACTTATCACTAAATGAAAAGCAGCTGACTGGCTATTATCTCGACAGTTCGACCGTCTTCACCGAGGATATTTACCAGGTGTGCACAGCAGGGTGGGAGAGGGACGTGCTTTGCTCGTGAATTAGTTTGTAGTGATAATAGACTTTCTCGACATCATCTGCACTCTTTCTTCCTCCATCCTCCTGGGCCCGGAGTCACGACAGAGTCAAGAAGACCGGAGGTGGGATAGGGCGCAGATGGAAGTACCATAAATGTTAACCTAACGGTGTTGTTGCATAGCCGGCTCACTAGCCCATTCTTGTTGTCAATTTGATAAAGTACCAAAACATTCCTAAAGTTTGAAAAACGACGTCTAAAAGACTGCATCTGCCTCAACTGCCCTAATGTACCCCTCGGATAATTTCTATAAAGGACACTACTTAAAACGGTATAAATGGATATTCTATTTATGCAGGTAATTTTGCTTTCAGAAATATACCTTCAATAAGGCACAGTCATTCAGTTCACTGATCTTATTTTTAAAAGATTCCACCACAATTCCGGGACCGCAGCTTTCCCAAGTTTAAGCATGCATTTTTGACAGAAGATGATACGCAAATCCGTTCGAAATTGATTGGGCAGGGCTGAACCATTAACTCTAGACTTGTAAACATTATTTTCGGACAGTTGCCCTTTCGCTAAATGTGGCTCTTGGTCCCCAAATATTTAATTTCAAGGAGATGAACTTCATTCAAGACTTAACAAATAATACGGAATACAAAAACGGAAAAGAGTACGATAATAAAAGATAAAAAATACGTGGTAAAAATAGTCGGCTCTGAGATGGTTCAGAGTTCGTGGTTGAGTTATGTGCATCAAGTGAGGGGGAACTAAGCCTAGTGTTTTAATAGGCGCGATATTTTAGAAATTTTAACGTAGGGACCGATAGTTACTGAGTTGACCTTACTGCCATATTTGGAACGTGCGCTATGTAAAGGCTTTCGATGTAACCGTACAAAGCATACCGAGGAAGATGAAAACGGTAGGGCATCATGAAAACAAAATAAACAAGCACGCAAGATATAACGTTGAAGTTCACAATAATTGTTTGTGGACGAACAAAGAGGATGTAAAAACTCACCGTCTATTTTGGTACCAAGTTTTCACTTGTGTATCATTCAACTTCAAGCGACTGGCCAGTTGAATGCGGTCCTGGACGCTAAGGTACTTTTGCTTTTCAAAGTTAGCTTCCAGTTCTGCTAGTTGGGTATCGGTGAAGGCTGTCCTCGCCTTGCGGGGCTTCTTTACGGACTCTTCTATATTCGAGGAGGTGGAAGAGGGAGAGGCAGTGGTATTTCCGGCAACAAAGCCCGTACCCTGAGCGGTTTCGTGCCATTGACCTCTCTTAGCTTCCCGGTGTGCTACCCCTTGCGCGAGCCAATGCGTAATGGAAAAAACTCCAGACTCCGGTATCGAGAGTGGAATGACTACGGCAGGAAAGGAAGGTTAGAAACAAAATGTATGACGCTCTCCCTGTGAGGAGCCGTCCTTGCGTTTAAAATCTGTGCCTATTTGGCCCAAAGTAAGAGAATTGTTTAACCTGAATTTGACCCCGTTCCAAGTCTTACCTATCCATTTACGTAAACTAGGAACCTCAACAAATGATCACGATAAGAAAAGAAAAGGCAACAAATTACTCTCAACGAGAAACTTTTGTTCGGAATTTATAGCTACCTGACAGATTCGAGTTCTGAGTGATGTAACAACAAATAAATGCCTCCTCCAATTTCAGCCTATGTGCTCTCATCAGCTTAAAGGGACTGTATTGGTGTCGGATAAGAGATTTGTCTTAGCTTAGCATAAGAGCTTCCCCTTTGACACCTACGCTAACAAGGCACCTTTATTGTAGATTAAATGCTGCGCCCTCAGCCACAAAGTTCACACGGACAAAGTGTCAGTAAAATTTCAGAGGATGCACTTTCATAAAAGACGTACATGAATTTTCCGAAAGAAGATTTTCAAACTCTTCAACAACTTGCGGTTGGGCTTTCTGACTCCGCGATTCTGAAAGACTAAAAAGGTTTGGGCATGGTAAGCAACTTTCGCAACGTCTCCTACCTAACATCGTTCGGGATGCCATATCTTCCCGGCTTAGTGTTTGCTGGGGCGTTATCCACGCCCTTAAATTGTTTATTTCTCGTAGAACACTGTGCTAAGAGGTCATCTATCATAAAAGAGGTGGCGGACTTGTTCATTTTACCGCAAAATTCCATTAGAATGCTCCCGGAATGAAACTGTAGTGGCCCTAAAACCGTTGTTCCCGATTCGCTGAGCCGACCGACAGCCAACATCAGCAGCTCAGTCCTCCAGCCCAGCCATTGGTTGCAAAGTGGAAACCCCTTTCACCCGACTCTTCCCCTCCCCCTTCCCCTCCCCCTCGGAAAGATAGTGGGGTGGTGTAAAACTTAGCCACATGACCGACTGTTGGCAACTATTAAGCGGTGACGAGTGGACGCGCCTCTCTCTCTCTGAGCTGGTGTGCTAACTGGTCAACACTTGACCAATTAGAGTTGACACCGGCGCTAACCCAAATATTATGTTGTCCCAGGAACTATCGGACTGGCGCACTCAGAGCATATCAATGTCTTTGATGTGACAAAGGTACATACAGATCAACAGGGTCTGAGGCAAGGAAATGGCGAACATGCGAAGCCTCCTACCGCCAGAGCAGTGGAGATCAATTTATATAGTACTCGCAACATCGTAATGTCCGGAAAGCATGTCTGAAAACGATCAACCGCAGCCAAAATAAGCTGTCTGCCAGGCCCGTTTTTGGTTGTCTTTCAGCATTGAATAGTGTTAGTTGGGTTGACACTGGTGATTTTTGCCCATCTGTTAAGCTAAATGTACGTTTTTACCTATTATTACTTAGGCCTATACACAGATGTTCGGTGTTATGATAGTGGCTGGACTGGGTTGATATTAGGGGCCGTAAACGAACTAGAAAGAATTTACTGGTCCCAAAAATTCTTACTACGGGTCGTGACACGCTGCCTTTATTTATCTGCCTTGCCCCACGCCGGATGTATGCGAAGGCTTGGTAAAGTTTTGTTCTGTTAATAAATGTTTTCGGTACAGTTGACTAATTTATTTGAACCAGTTGTGAAAAAATCGGTGGTCTAGGTGGAATTCGAACATACGAAAGCAAGGGTAATGCTTGGGCACAACCAACTCTCTAACTACCTGGGCTACAAGGCTCCACCAGGAGTTGTGTGTTTAAGCACAGTTGAGTCAAGTTTAAGGGAGCTTGCAGGGTATTGTGCCGAAAATATGTGCCCTTCTATAACTGTCCAAACTAACCCCTAATCGCTTGAACTCATTTTTACCCCTTAAGTGATCAACGTGATGGGAATGAGTAAGTATGGTCCTCCAATACACTTGATTCCACTCCTTTAAGAAATTCACATTTAAAATGATACGATGCTTCAAAATTTCTAGCTCAGGTTACTATCCCATGGGGGTATGATTTGGTTTTTATATCTGAAGACCAACCGGGAGTGACTCCTTCTCTGTGACTCTCAGGGTTTGAAAAGTCCAACTCGGTTTGGAAACTGATTGATTACATGTAATCGAACGTGCGAATCAGTCGGGCTGCCTGTTCAGCCAATGAACTAAATATCATATGCAGCAGCGCCGCTGTAGCACGGTATGAGTACGATGCTGCCGCTGTTGTGCAAATATATTTATTTCATCCAATTCGTGTAAAAGTTGCCTCCTGGCTCTCAATGTAGCGATTTTTGTTATTAAGGGCCACAGGTAAACTGGCATAGCTCATGCACACAAGGAAGTATGCTAAAAAAACTAGCTTATAAAGCGGCAGTCGAGTGTAAAAAAAACCTGGTACAAAGGTGAGCAACTTGGTTCAAATCACTAACGATAATTTTTTAAAGTGTTAAACTGGGAATTAATCTGCCGTATGATAATTGGGGTTAAAATGTGCACAGGCGGGAACCCCGTTTCACGTCCTTGACCTGATACTAAATTGACTCCACAGTGTGTTCTGCATTCCACTCAGCTTCATCATCATTGTAATCTTATACACCTTGACTACTCTAACCCTATTAATAATTAATATTTTGTTCCGCTTATCAAATATACCCTTATTTCCCCTCAAGTTGGGGACCAGACTGAGATTTATGGGTGTCGGCTGTTGTAAAAGTTACTTTCCAAGTTAAATGGCTTGAAGTATTATCTGTTCAGGCATTGCACTGTCATTTGCCTCAGTCAACACCTGGGGTACCTTTGTAAGGCTGAAATCGAGGCGATAATGCTCTTTTCCGTTTTCAGTTTCATTGTATTTGTAACTATACCGCTCTTGATTACTAAGTCTTCATCATGCGGGGCGAAAGGGAAAACATAATTACATTACTCAGGTCTGCATCCATTTCAGTTCTGTGACTTGAGGTGTCAGTGAACTATATCTTAGTAAAAAGATTCGTCCTCTTCCGAGATATTAACGTCACAGAAATGCTTCACGCAGCTGGGCTAAAACAGCACACAGTACGAAACCGTATACACAGTTGGATATTGGTCTCAACATTTTTCTACGGCTATTCCACAACTGCGTGGAAATTTCATCCCAATCAATTTTTACTCAGGGGGGTTCCGAAAATTGGAAGGATGTTTATCGAGAATCAGAATAATTTATTCTTTTGGCTGAGCTCTTGAGATTCGATGGGAGGTTATGGTTTTCCCTAAATGCTTGCTGCTCGTGGCATACCGAAGCTGCTGTCAACTAAGACTTCCGTCTTCGAAATCATATTGCTTCTTTAGCACGTAGCAGTCATTCTCAATTGCTACTAAGAAGAAAAATCAGCTGAAATATCCCCTTTTGTTGATAAACCGACGAATTTCGAATAGGAACCGGTGCTCTGGGAGTTAGCTGTAAGACAACAAGGTCCTCATTTATGCATAACAGTTGGCTTAATTTTCAGTATTTTGGCATTTGGGATTTGGAAAGGAGATCCAAATCTTCAATTAATTTATGAAGGATTGGGTATTCATCTCAAAGAGAGGGATACAATGAGGACTGTCTAAGAGAGGTTTTGGATAAAGGTTGAGAGTATCGTAGAAACAGTTGCCAACATGCCCTTTCATCAATATATTAAAGATGTTTGTCTAAGCTTCCCTTTCTTATAAGCAACCCACTATAGTATGAAGTCTGTTTCAACGCTCAGCACCAAAAATCATATGCTCCCTTAGGCAAAATAGAGTACACGAGAAAGAAGGCACGGTTGTTCATTAAGCGAAAGGTGTCATAGTTAGAAGAGTTATCTGGTGACTGATTGAATGGATGAAAAAATGTTGTGTCTAAACCGAATAGCCATATTATATGCTATTAAAATTTTATGGTCCATGTCATTTTTTATCGTTACATAACAACTTTGCCAATAGCATTTATTCTTCCAGATGCATTTATTCTAACAAAATAAGTATAATGTGCGCTTTCACCTTTTCAATTATGGCTTAGACTCAATTATTCACAAATAAATAATCATACCGAAAGAGTATGAAGTTCGAAGTTTCAAGCAACGGAAAAAGTATTTTATTCATCAGAGCCTTCGGTCTGCTTCGAGAGAGAGAGAGAGAGAGAGAGAGAGAGAGAGAGAGAGAGAGAGAGAGAGAGAGAGAGAGAGAGAGAGAGAGAGAGAGAGAGAGAGAGAGAGAGAGAGAGAGAGAGAGAGAGAGAGAGAGAGAGAGAGAGAGAGAGAGAGAGAGAGAGAGAGAGAGAGAGAGAGAGAGAGAGAGAGAGAGAGAGAGAGAGAGAGAGAGAGAGAGAGAGAGAGATGTGGCAAACGACAAAACACACACTTGAAGCTAGCAGACCACATGATCTGCCGACTATGTCACCACGAGTGTCTGCATCGGTTTGATTGACAGTTGCAAAACATCTAGAGGGTCATGTTCCCCAGCCTAACCTTGCTGGTAGGCTCCGAATCAGTCCGAAAGCCCAGATGAGAGAACTGCTCTTCAGGGTACCTGTGTCCACGTCCACCATTGTATACGACGATGCTGGGCTGCGTAGTTTCCTATCAGTTCAAGATTCTTTTCACCTCGGCATGATTCCGTTTAACTCAACTATATAAACTAAAACACCTGTTGGTACCAGCCGGGTTGCGAACGTAGAAGGGGGAATGAGTCGTTCTTTCATGAAATGGAGTGAATTCATCACATGAGAAATTCACTGTATTTTTTAGAAAGCTGAGTCAAAGGAACTTACCGAAAATTATTAATGACCCAGTTAACATTTACATTCACACTAATATTTCTCAAACTTTTAGTGCACCAGACGTTTTTAAGCAAAATATTACAAACATCAGTGTGTTCTTCGCGGTTCCATCTTCCTCAGGGATTACTTACGTTACTGTTCGACCGACAGCTTTTTCACATAACAGGTTGTGGTTTGTTTATAAATGTTGCCAGTAAATTGTTAGCATGTTGTAATGGTACAGGATACTATAAAAATCCTCGTGCACTAATTAATTAACAAGGAGATAGCAGGCCTGATTTTTACTTAGATTTGGTGAGCTATCAGGTATGAATCAGCTGTAGACAGACGAGAGAGTACCTAAAGTGGAAGTAGAAAGCCCGAAGATACTGGTGTGCAGTTTCCTCCACCTACGCCCTTTCGTTTGAGAATAACGTTCTCTGTCTGAATAATATTTAAGTCGTAACTTTTTTGTTTTAATCATATGAAACAAACCCAATCCAAGTCAAAGAAACATTGAATCCTTGAAAATTCTGTTCACAGCAGACCACTGGTCATTTTACCGGATGTACGATATACTTTAGCGCATTATATACTGTGACTTTAGAAGTAGAGGAATACATACGTCCTGTGATCGCAAAGATATAAATAAATCATGTTGCAGGTGTGTAAGTAAAGCATATGAAACTGCTCCGTTCATAAGTTTTGCTTTTGGGTTGCAGAAAGTAGACGTTTAATTTTGGAACCAAACCGGATTGACCACATAACAATTATTAAAAAACTATGGTAACACGGACTTTTGCTATGCTTAAAGCTGTTCTGAATATAGATGACTGCTGTTCGTGCCGTAAGCCATTTGTGTTCGGCCGGAATAACTGCTTTGAAGAGAAAAGGGCGAAGTTTTTGTCATTGGTGTTTTTGACCCAAAAGAGAAGGTCAGCAATATTTATCCATTAAACAAAGGTGTGCCGTAAGTATAAATAATACGTGTGGCAAAGTGTGTGACAATTCATTTTTTAACTATGATATGCTTTTTAATGTCGACTTCCTTATAAGAAAAAGGTTTTGTTTAATAAAATTGAACGGAATACTGCAATTTTCTAATTTATTCTTTGATTATCAATCGTGGGTTTGCAAAAAAAAGATGCTCAAGGAGTTAAAACGATGCCACTACAAATACTGAATCGAATGGGCTATTAGAAGTGCAAAGAACCAAGCAAAAGTAGCCAGTTTTGGATAAAGAAGCACTATTAGTGGTATTTTCCAAACTGATTCCTAGCTGACATGGAAATTATACTTCACAGCTAGTCAAGTGATTATGAAGCGATAAGAATGTGGGTCGGCAGACTTATCCAGCAGCCAAATAAAACATTGTTGAGCAAGTTCTCGCTTTTACACATGGATATTTAAAGGCAGAACAGAGTTCACTGGTATCGAGTAAACTTTTATCTTCGCACTCTGTCCGAATTCTCAAGTGCTAAAAATATAAGTAGTTCGCATCGGCCTGTAGATTGCTGCACAAACATTAAATAGGAGCCAACGGTTGGCTTTAGGTTCAACCAGAACGAATAACTGCCCCGTACCTCAACTTGTGCCATTATGTTTAAAGCAGTTGCATGCAACGTCCTACCTACTTCCTCATTACTGTACAGTATAACTGTGCTTTAAAATATAATGGAAGTCATGACCAAAGTCCGCTCTGTCTTCATAGTCAAAGCCTGTAATAAAAAACACAACAGGCTCAACCACAGCCACTTAGACAAATTTGACCTGAGAAGCTGAACTTGTAAACTGTCAAATCTTACCCGAAACTGACAAACGTTTAGCAAAGTTCTGTGAAATGCATTGTTTTATAAAAGTGGTTAACATATTTTAATGAGTATCAAAGTGGTTGATCTCGTGGCCTGCTGCTCACAATCGTTCAAAATATTGTCCACTAAATAAGCTTCCATAGGCGAGGCCACTATGCTGATTAGCACGAAACAGGACAGCAAGCTATAGACTAAGCCGTTGCGTGCTAGCGTTTGGGTGAGCACCTCTCCTTTACCATGCGTAAATCACACTTGCTAAAAATCTATCTGTAAGTATTTGCACGCACCCATCGTTAATTTGTGTTTTTGGAAGGATACAGGAGATGGTGCTTCTTACACCCAAGTGTCAAGACCAGCGTCGATCGAAAGCAGGCGTCTGAAAGCAACAGATGTGTTGCCAAAAATGTTTTTTATTACTGTATCTTTTCATGAGGTTGTCTTCAAAGTATTATCAGAAACTCAGTGACGAAATCCGTGGCAGTTGAACGTCTTTTAAATATCCCATTTTATTTTTATTCGTTCCGGCGAGCATACAAACTTTTCTAGTCAGGGTTTAATCTTTTCAAAAATGCAGTTTACATTTTAGGAACTAATGCATTGATATTTCATTTAACTCGTCTCTTTTAGTGCTACTCAACTCAGCAGTAGAAAATGCGGGAATTTCAATGCTTATTATTGTGCAAGCAAGCTTATTTTTTTGTGTCTACCAGTATATGGCCCCTTGATTAGAGGTAGGAAAAAGGGGCCTGACCCCCTCGGTGCTGATGTAGGTCTACTACGTATTGCAGAGGCAATATATCATGATAATGGAATTATAGTTAATGTGAAAATACGAAAATTGTTTGCAGAAAATTGCTTTTTAGCCTAGAAAAGTGGCTTCCTTCTACATAGGGGGCTCAGAGGGGGAAAGAAGGGGCTTGGTCCCGTCAGGTTTATTTCAAAGACTTGAAAAAGTGTATATTCGGGCATTTAAGTGATGTACTAAATCATTTAAACTCAAATATGCAATATATCTGAAATAAAATAGCGTTTAAGCGTAGTTAGTGGGGACTAGAATGAGGTGATTAAATTTGATGCTTTGTGGAAATAGGTCATTTGTAGGGCACTTATCTGCCAAGCGTGTGACTTGCATATCGGCGTGAGTTGCCAGATTGCCTACTAGATCGGAAAGACGCTGATACTGAGGTATTTAATTCAATGTTCTTTAGCGGTTTTTTATGATAGTGTGTTAAGTACATCTTAAACATGAACGGTATCTTCGGTACTTGACTGAACGTTAATTGTGCTTTTATAGCCTTATCTATCTTGTTTATTGTCGATGCTAAGTAAAAATGAATCGAAAGTATTACGGAATCAGGCGATGCATCGCCTATAGGCGGATATGGCGTGCAAAGAGGGCGTATTATGCCGCGACCGAAGTAGCGGATGGTCCTTCGCCATCTACGTCGTCGGTGGTACACCCTTCGCTAGAACTTCAAGTGTCTGAGCTTTTCCCCAAAGTTTCTATTGGTATGTGTTTCTGCAATGTAATTGTGAACTGGGTGTTGAATGTAAAGGGATACCGGAATACACGAGCGAAGTAAAAGACAGATGCTTCCTCGCGAATTTGCAGTACGTCTGCCAGAAGACGAAATGCCACTAGCAACCGTTAAAGCTTTGCTGGATATGCTCTGCTTCTACCATCCAGAAGTTCTGAAGGACCCATAAACGCTACTGCGTACTCCACGTACTTGCAGTAACAAGGTCCCGTCCACCTGGGCCTTGGACGTGGTTTCCTGGATGAGCTAAATTATCGGTAAAAAGTGCGTGCGAATCACGGTAATCCACACGCTCAATGAGCTCCAAAACAAGTAGAAGAGTACGCAATATTTGGAAAAATATATACCTTGCCAGATAGTGTAATATTGCATGAACTTCCATAAAATATACAAGAAGACTGCTTGGTTTCAAACAAATGTACTAAATACAATTTTAAGATGCCTGACCTATTTATTATACGAGCCTTATTGAGAACCTACAATAGGCCGTGAAGCAGATAAAACATGACTACAATCAAGCTAATCAGGGAAACTGAAGAGTCTCGAACATTATTTCTTAATATAATGTGACGCTAAGATCTCCTTTTCTCAAATGAAATGTGTTTTAAATCGATTTTTGAGGTTGAAACAAAAACGTTTCATGTGAAGCTTGAAGCTTCTACATTTTGGGTTATTTATTTTGTTAATAACTATCATAAATCAAACCCGCGCGCTTAAGCGTACTAGTCTCTGAGCGGACATTCAGAATAGTGAAAAGAGTACACAAACGGCTTCATTGGATTTGGAAAATGATCCTTCCAGACGCCCGAATCAAGTGAAGCAAAATGTTAAAAACTCGGTAATCTCGAATATATGCGAGCTTGACCAGTAAAGTAACCTAATAATTCAAGAAACCAGTTCTTGTTTTAAGTACTAGTCACAAATTATATTTCAAGCGTGCCCGGACGTAGCCTATTGAGTCTCTACAGAAACGATTAGAAGGTAAGTTTGAATATCCTAACTGAACGCTACATTAGCTGATCATACAAAATTTATAAACGGAACGGGTTCCGTGTAAACCTCTTAGCACGTATGTTTTATAATCATGGGAACCCTGAAGCATGTTCGCAGTGAGAGAATACGACCTATAAATAAACAGCTATATATGTACGGGAAGTAAAGTCTGTTCTGTGCTTAAATTGTTCTGGAAAAATTACTGAAACTGGCCGTTATCCGTTGAATACAGCATGAAAATGCCTTCGAATTCTGAAATATATAATTGAACTGTTTAAAAGCAATAGGACCTTTCTAAAAATCTTTGTTCCATGAAATTTTTTATTCGATAAAGATTATTCTTTTCTTTCTGCATAAATATACGCCATAAAATTGACTCGAGAAAGTACTTTCCACAAAGACATATTAACTTGGTAAGCAACTTTACCAGCTATCTTACTATTTGTGTTTCAAAAGTCTTAACAAAGAAAGGAATATCTTTCCAAGCCTAAGTGAAGACATTAAACACAACTGCGTTCAATTGCATTTTAAGGAAACTTTTGGGTCTTTTATCCTTCTCCATGACTAGAAACACAACACATTTTTCAAGAGGAATGTTTGCCGATAGAATTTTCTCTTTGTATTCCACATTTTAGTTCACGATCAGCCTCTTGACGTTGAATTTCGCCGCACCTTTCAACTCAAGCATAACAGCAGCATGATCTATCTTTGAGTTCTTCTTTTGCGTCGTGGAAAGCGCAAAAACGTATCACAGTAATATTCCGTTAAATTTCGGCATTTTTGTTTTAAATGAAACAGTCGACTAGTTGCTATGTTGTGTGCTATAACGTTTATTGAATAATGCTAGTTCCTAATTAATAGACGAGTCATCAAACTATTATTGCTAGTAGTTCGTTTACTTCAGTTAATTTTTGTATCTGAGTTGGTTCCTTAATGACGTAAAGTAGGCGTAACCAGCAGCTTACAAAATATCCCTTTTTCGGGTACCCGGCAGTATGTGCATTGCATTTCCTATTTTTTGAACTACGCCCCTCGTCCATGCATAAGAGGCGGTTAATGAGTAAATTTCAATCGTCTTCCAATGTCCATTTATTTGTTGATTTTCACAAAGCACTATAAAGATAACATTAAAATGCAAAAATTAAGAATACTTTCTCATTAAGTGTTCTTATGGACTGACGGACGACTGAGTGAAGATAAGCTGCAGATTTACAAGTAAAGTTTCCATGAGATTTGATATTGCAAGATTTAAAAACCGGAATAATAATTGAAGTTTGCCGATACCTAGGCAAGAAAACATTCTTGAGAAATTCTGAGAAGAATTTGTTCGATAGAGATGGAATCTCCCGTAGCTATTTAATAAGAGAGTTGGAGATGTCAGTTACAACCGAATGCAACTTACATCCCTGTAGCACCAGCCACGTCTGATATCACCTTACCGCCGTGGACCGACGTCGCGATGGCGTGACTAAGGCGTGGCATTCAACAAGATCGCGCCGTTTGGCCACGTTATCCAAAAAGACGCGTGAGGGGCTCCTTTCTCGTTCATTTTCACCCCTTATGTCCTAGATTGTGCAGCCGCGAGTTCAGCCTTTTAGACTGTCGGTTATCGTAGTACCTTTCATTGTATCATATCGTACCCCCATGCATTAATAAGCATAAAGTGCAACTATAAGCAGTCGATGTAGGTGCACAAGCGAATACGCAACGTAGTACCTACGTCCTCGCGTGAAAAGAGAAGTGGACTGAAAGTTTAGAAAGGAACTTGTATTGAGTATTTGCCATTTACATTTTTTTAGAAAGGAATGCACAAACATGCCATCGTCAGTCAGGGGAATTTATACAGCTTCCGAATATAAGAAAAGGAGTCACTTCTATTGGCCACTGGCGGTTCCTGCATAAGAAGAAAACTTGGATAATACATACGTTATGCAAGGAAAATGGATGTATTTAATAATGCAAAGTCGTAAATAGCAATTATAGTAACACTTAAATGCATGAGGCAAACAGCATGATTTCAATGAGCGGTAATGTTATAAGTTCACTCACCATTTCCTTGGGCGGGATAGTTATGGGCAAGCGGAGTCATTGGTGGGGACTACAGGGAACTGAATGCATGTGGACGATAATTCACACAGCAATGTCATACCTGATAGATTTCGCGATGGTGTTTTGATCGCCCTCCATACCGGTCCTTCCACCCATGGAACCAATAAATGGCCGTTCGTCATACTGCTTAAATACTACAGTTACTTAAATGGAGATCCTCCCCAATGGACTCTATATGGGTAAGTACACAGAAATTAGAGCTACCTTTGAGGATTCGGAACAGTGGGTAGGCTATGAATGACCGCTTGTCCTTGGATCCACCAGCCCAGCAGAGGTATGACAGATCGCCGGTCCGATTAGGACAGTCAGAAGATTGCGGATGAAGTCTGCCTCATTTCGCCCGCCTACAACGGCCAGTTGTTTGATATGAAAGCAGTAAAATAAATATCCACACACCACTGCGTCTGAGAATCCCTCCTTGGTACTTAGCGGAACGATGAACTCGTCCTAGGTTTCAAACGTGTCCAATGCAGGGCAGAAGGTCTAACACTGGCGACTGTTACGTTTTTCTCCAATGTACTTACAACTTCGTCACATATTGTTGTCGAGAGCACTTAATTGCTGGGCCAGGAAGTTGGTTTTTTTCTAACAAGGTTGAATACTCGCAGGGCTACATTAACGGTAGTATAGAACACATAAGACGACGGAGGAAATGAGGGGAGTATGTCCGTTTCAGGGATAAAATAACGGACAAAGAATTAATTAATTCTGCTTCGCCCAAATTCTCGGCAATAAAGATCTGCAACTGAGCAGAGACGGAATGGCGTTGCGGGACTTAGCGGATGATATTAGACGAAAGACTTGACAAACAGATCTGGAAATATTTTAATCATTACGTGATAGGGAATTCCTACGCCCCTCTCGTGCTTGCATCATTATTGAAGCTAATGCAATATTTGAGCGATTCTTAAGTGAATCAATAATGAGCTTATGGATGGATCATAAAATTAATTATTTCTTTAAGGCTCTTCTTAAGAATGTGTTGACATTGGATGAAGAAGCATTTGCTTTAAAAGGCTACGATGGAATTAAATCAAAGAGAGTTTTTGTTAAACCCTACAGTTCGTCATGAAAAAAGTTTGGATAATTATTTGCAAAAAAATTTGTGTCCATCTAGAGTGCTTGTAAAGTTATTTACTACTTCCTTGTTAATAAAAGCGAAGTGAACACAGCAATGTTTTAGCACTGGATTTTTAGCGGGAAAACAGAAAGACAACAAGAAATTAGTGGGTGGTCAGTGTAAAAAAGTCCCGAGGAAAACTGATAAACAAAGACTAGGTGTCAAAAAAAATTACATAGTATACTATTGTTTCTTGTGACCGAGCCGAAAAATTGAGGCTAGTTTGAAAAGTGAAAATCTGCCATTTCTGCCGTGGCTAGGCGGGGTTGGTGTAAGCAGGGGGTATTCGCCAATTACTGAACTTTGAGAGGCTAAGTGTTCGTATGTGAGTCAATTGCTGCTAAACTAAAATTGCCTACAGTTATTTGCACACCAAATGGGGTCTTTGCACATTTTTTCAAAGGTTCACAGAGTTGGCTATCATCGCCGGAGAAACAAGGTGGATAACATACACAGCCAATTATCGCATTCCTATTTTGTGAGTTGATGACTGAAGCTAAACAGATCTTAAAACGAAGAAATGCTCAGGTGATACAGGTGATTACAAGAGAGAATCTAATGTAAAGAATACAACCACTGCCACATTTCTCAACGGGGTTTTGTCAGTAAAAACTGTTGTTACATATAGCTCAAGTTCAGTCCGAAATTTTAGAGTGAGCTACAGATTCTTTAATGCATAGAATACCTGGATCAAACACAAAAGCCACAGTTCTTAACTCATTAATCATTTGCGCGACAGATCTCGTGCTGAGCGAAACTGCACTGGGCGCATCCCCAAAACGCTGCCTGTGCTCATTAGAGTTTTAAAAGAAGAGTTAGTGGCGGAAGGCAAAATTAATTTTGCAATAACGGCCGTCTGCTATTCTGGTAGGATCCATGGGAAAGAAATCTATCATGTGGGGTCGAAAAAAATAAAGACAAAAATAGGATTTTCGTGAGGGCTAGGAGTAGAAGAAGGGATACTCGTTAGAAAGTGGAGCAAATGGCTTTTAAAAACTGTTAACCGAATGATTAGGTTTAAGTATTAGGGAAGTCTGCCGAACGGTTAAAAACGAAGATTTCTCAGCACCATGAGTTGGTTTATCTAAGGTGCTGGAGTGATAGCAGGTTTCCCAATCGTGATAAGTTTCTTAATCTGGAAATTTACATTACGAATAAAAGAGATTTGACTGGGATATTATTCAGTGTATTCAGGTGTACGGCTAGAAGAGGCGTACCAGACCTGTCATGGGAAATGGATGAAATTTATTAAGTAAATCACAATTCTATGACCCTGGGTCGACTGTGACTAAAATTTGCTAGTTGTTACTGCTAAATCAAAATTGTCTGCTAAAGCTGGATGCATATCTTGAGCTATTAGCATTTTTTTGGAGATGTTAGAAAGTAGTAGATTTAAATTGGGTAAGGGATAATGTGATCAGATGAAGAGTTAACTGGAACTAAAATTATCAAAAATGTGAAGAAAAGTTGGCTTAAAACAGATTGAGTGCAAACCTCCGTGACAAAAATCGGATGAGTAGAATTGGAGGAGAGCCTTTGTTTCTTTGCTGAGGGGAAAATGCACCCAATTGGTGGTCTATTCCGGCACATAAATAGCTTCTAACCCATCAAGCGGGCTTTTGTGAAATTTATGACGATCCCCTTAGTAAAATCTTCAGGATATTTGTACGATAGTGGTTTGGAGTTGTCATTCAGCCCTGTAGACCCTGAATTTGTGAAGACCGTAAAGATCGTGTAAAGTCCAACAACTTGCAACCAAGCCTACTAGCACCAACTCCGCCTGCCCCCCTCTGACCCAAGGGGCCAGGTGGGGCCTGTGCTAGTAGGGTTGGTTGCAAGTTGTTGGACTTTTCACGATCTTCACGGTCTTCACAAATTCAAGGTCTACAGGGCTGAATGACAACTCCAAACCGCTATCTTACCAAATATGGCTGCCTTATCTCGGTCACTTTATATCAGATTACAGACAGCTAGGAGGCAACCTGGTACGTGGGTTTCACGCAATATTTTGTATCCGGCCGCTTCTTCGAATTGGGGACTATGACAAGATTGCGAAGACCACTTCCCAAAATTGGAAAAGGCTAAATGCACAGAAATGTTTCTTCTCATCTCGAATGTTAAGGAACTGAAATATTCAGCAGATGGAAACTGTCATTTCCGCATTCATAGACAATTTTAAGGTGAAGCCCGACCAGTAGCCATTACTGCAACCAGCGCATTTCTCCCCTTCTTTTACTCATCTTGAAAGTTAAACGCCCCCAAACAGACTTATCACCGTTGTTCAGAAGTAACGTTTTGCATTTTTTTCAAAATGTTTTGAAAAAAGAAGTTTACGCTGGCATATTGCGTTTGGTTTTCGTAAGTTTATTGACTTACGACATAACATGATTCACCAATACTTTACTGACAGATTCCCCATTTTGCCTAAAAAAAACACTCACTGACAAAGCCCTTCAGTTATGAAACGCTCTTCGTGTTGCCATTTTCCGTAGCAAAGCACACTATACAAATATTGAGTTCATCGGTGCCTATTTTTTTCCGTCAAATTAAATGAGCTGAATTGAATTCTCGAACTAATTTTTTAATTGGTCAGGTAAACTTGACGTGTACATAATTAAATTTGTGTCACCGCCTGGGACAGCATAAGAAAATTTTGTTCCGGTTTGTTGTCTTAACCACGGTACTTATCGATGTAATAATACACTAATTTCACTCGATCTTTTAAATAAAAAGAGCACTTTTGGCGCGAATAGAGAAGGTGTGATCAGGTATCTGTGACGATGGCCGGTGCACCTTCTCTAACAATTGCTGGCCCCGACTCCCTGCAATTGCATAGAGCGTTAATGCTCCCTGGTCAGCACTCTCGCGGCCCTTCCCCGTAGTGGCCTACAACGCTGCGCTTCCCATCGGTTGTTTAACTGGCATGTCAGTGTCACCTTCCCACCCAGATGGGCCATTCCTTTGCGTTAACTCTGATCTTTACTTGTTTCCTTTATTATTTCTCAATATACTAGACTTCCTGATAGTATGTACATATTCGCTACGCGTTTAAATGTTTGGCAAGAACATAATGTGGAACCCAACTCAGGGAACAAAGTAAAGGCCAGCGGTCAATACACGTCCGTTCTACATATCAGCGTAATCCTAACTATCCACTGTGCTTTTTAGGGTTAGCATTCGTTGCCGGGTTAGCAGGGTCACAAAATATTTTGTTGGCTGTTGGAGGACCGAAATAGCGGCCCAATGGTAAATTTCTGAGCGGTGACGATTGGGACTCCGCAATAATTTCAAAACGCATCCGTTCCACTTTGGTACTGAAAGATGACACAGAGCGGGCCTTATTCTTACTTCCGTCAAGGGTCGGTATAAAAGTGGGTCAGGTCAATTAGGAATGATATCGCGCATAGTTTTCGGTGTGAGTTAAAGCCACCGGATCTCGCAATCAGCGCATTATCGGGACAACAAACTACTGTGCGACCCTACTAACCGTAACGAAAACAATGTATAAGGTTAGGATGACTTTTGCACTCTTATTTTCTTCATGCAGCCCCATTCTTAAAAATCCTATTATCGCTGGTCCCATATTACTCACTGAAATATCCATTGTTCCCTGATTTTGGTCACTTATTACATTCTTGCCAAACGTTCTTCTACCTGGATGTGAGTGATGACGTAACTTATAAACTTGCTCAGTTCGTTCTGAGTTATGGTTTATTCTCAGTGCTTTCCGTTGTCGTATGTGTCCTGCGCTCAACGTTTTCTGCTGCCACATACACAGGACATCGTTAACGACTGGGAATAACTCCTTGTCTAGTGCGAAATAAACAAGGTTACTAGTTACTTCATTGCTCTCATCCGGGCAACAAGGTAGAACCGTTAAATGGGTAGAAGTATATTATATCGAGACATGATACATGATACAAGGAAATGATCCATCTGGGTGGGTAGGTGACACTGGCATGCCAGCCAAACAATCGATGGGAGGCTGTGTCAGTGATTGCTAGAGAAGGTTCACCGGCCATCCTCACGTACACCTGATCACACATTCTCAATTTTTGATTCACGCGAAGAGTGATCTTTGCATTGAAACAATCAAGTCCAATTCGTGAAGCGTTAACCTCGGTGTAATTTTATAAGTTTGCGATTGCATGGAGGGAAGGGCTGATTGTGGATGAACATGGCAGTTTTGTTTGCTCCAGATTTCTAGACAAATGGGTAGTTACAGACAGTGACTGGCTTTGAGGTCTGCAGTCCGTCCTATTATTATTTTATGGGACTTCGGGGGATCGGTGATGCAGTCAGTGGACTACGACGGCAGTTAAGTATAATATTATCATGTACGGATTCTCGACATAAGTCCTTTTCGAAGTATAGTTTTCTACACGAATGCGATGGCTTCCTTCAAGCAACTTATTGAAAAGGTGTATGCTTGCGTTGCTTGTTTCCTAGCGGACCCGGTAGCACCTGTGTTTCGGAATGAAACGCAAACTGCACCACAGTTGCATACAGTCCACCTGTTGATCACAGCATGGGCGGCGTTGTGCCGCTACACTTCTATCTTGGAGCAGGCTAAAACAATTCAAGTTATAGTCGATATAAATTGCAAGCCAACTGGATGTACTCGAAGTTAAGCAGGCTCTCCGAATTTTTGAACCAACCACGTAGCCTGATTGAATAGACAGTGCGTTCGGTGGTCTTTTTGCAGACAAGTTCGCCGAAGGTAGATATTTTTCATGGTATCTGCTGCATGAATTTATCTAGCATCTTATTATCACCGATGTTTGATGCATTGCCAACTAGGATGATGACCTTAGACCAGCGGACGTTTCTGATTCCATGAACTGACTTCTTAATAATCTAACACTTCCTCTCGCATACTGTAGGAGGGCTGAATTAATCATTACGATGTCGTCAAACGAGAAATTTCTTAGTTGAGATCAGTGCAGGTGGTCGATTTTAGATTTATATAAATTGTCGGCTTTCCTTGTAAAATATTGACCGAAGTCGGCCCTCACCTCAACCCAAATCCCATCGGTGATCGATGGTTTCTATAAACTCTTCGTCAAGGTCTTTAAATCGTTGCTTCTTTGGAGTAATTGACAAATTGAAGCGTTTGTTTACGAAGAGTTTTTGTTAGAGACATTTCGAACTATGTAACTCTTAGTTTTCTCCTAGAAAGTTGTCAGTTTTTTTCCGATTTAATCCAGTATTATACGGCGCTCGCTATTGCATCCTGAAAAATATCAAGAAATGCGCTTTCATTAATAATGCGTGCCACATTAAATTGTGAAAGCGCAAGCCGTTTTGTGAACAAAGTTTGGGAATAATGACTTTTACTCCGGTCAGACACGGGAATATGAATCCCCTGTTAGGGGGCTTTGCCCTACTTTTCAGGGAGATTAGTATTAAGGTTAGGTTGGGGTTAATGTTAAGGTTAGAGTTACGGTTAAGGTCGAGTTTTGTTTAAGCTCGTGGTCAAGGTTGGGTTCGGTGTTATGTTTACGGTCATGGCTCGATAGTAATTTAATATACATATATAATATGTGCTTCCTAGAAATTCGCATAAGACCACATATTACCGGGGACTGGAAGGTTTCTATTCCCGTGTGGTTTTGAAAAAATCATGCAAAACGCTTTTTATATTTGTCCTTTGAAAGACCAGTGATGTGAAAAACAACGGAGAAGCATTCGCTACTAACGTATTATTTTCTTTGAAAAGTTTATTCTGCGTGAACGGAAACCTGTTAAGTAGGATCCTCTCTGCCAGAAGTTTCTAATAAGTTTTTATTTGCTTTCCAATAACCCGAGCAAAATAATAAGGAATTTTCTTCTGAACAAATTATTAGGTACGGATTTTCTTGCTGTTGGATTGAAATTTCTGAATCTTTCTGCTCCTAGTACTGTGCAGTTGCCTAGCCAACCGCATCTCAGTGCAATACGATAGTGAACTTTTTGATATTTAACTAACTGCACCACGGTGTGGTTACTTCGACAGTAACTGGAATAATTAACTGAGCTTACCGGACCCTCGACGCAATCGAAGGTGACTTTTGCATATATGTCTAACGCTTTCTTAAACAACAATGCGCTTTACTTGCAGCTGATGCTTAGAAGTACCGGGATAGCCCGTCTGCCATGCACGACTATGACAACGTCGTTAAAGGCATCTTGCGCATAATTTTTAGTAGGGCTTGTCCAGCATCTATTCCACTCTCTTTTCCCGTACTTTATTTTCATAGTTAAAACCTGAAGGCGAGTTGAAACGCAATGGCTAACCTAGCAATCTATGCGTGTTAGAATAGTAACCGTATTAAGCTTTACACAGCGTTAGCCGGCTTAGGAAAAATACACCGATCGGCCTCATCTAAGGTCACTCGCATGTCGCTAGCCTTAACACAACCTAGTGGAGCCGCAGATAAAAGATGGAATCCTTGTGGGGTCAGAGTAGAACGCTCAGCTATTGCAGTTAGGCATGTGGCGCGGCTGTCAACCTGTTAAAGTAACTAACCCTCTGTGCAAACAGGAGCGCTACACATTGCGTTTTATTACTTCTAAATAGAAGAGGCTGATTCGCTCACTTTCTACGTCTTAATTTATGGATGTAATTTATTATCCTTTGTCTCTGAGATGGATGCCTTGATACAAAGGACTTCCATCATATGAGCCCATCTCTCTCACTTTGGCTCTAACTGGCTTTAAAACCTTTGCAATGGGCATTATATCTTAAGCGTTGTCAAAAGGAGTCATGTCATCCTAGTTCAATTGTGAAAGAACTCTTTCGTCCCGATGCGCATTTTAAAGTTACGTCTTAGGGTATCGGAATCTTGCGAACTGTCGAAACTGAGCCGCTCTTAGGCAAATGACCCAGAATCCGTATGCAATACCTAGGAGAGCACGATACAGAACCAATAAATTACTTTTACTTGTTGCGGTCATGCCTGAGCTAGCCGTTCTCGATTATGTCACGGATCGTGCCTCTACGCGTGATGATCCGTGGCAGAAGACCTGGACTGCTCAATCCATTCTTTAGCCAATGACGGACGCCAAATACCGAAGGTCCAGGAACAACTTCCATGTCTTTACGAACTGTGTCGAACCAGGTTTTGAGCTGACCCTCTCGACGCCTCCAATTGGGTAGTGGGGCCGGATTGAGGGCAGAAACATTGAGCTCGTGAGATGGGCGACGAAGAACGTGCCCAAATCACTTCACTCGTCGCTCTTTGATAGCTTGGGATATCTTTGCGATGTTTTTGCAGTGGGTGTGGACTGTCTTATTTCAGACGAAGTTGGCGTACCTCACTCGGAGGATGGTCCTCTAACAGTGCTGGTCCAATGCTTCCAGTTTTCGCTCATCTTCCACACGTATAGCCCAGCATACACGCGAATCTTTTTGACGATACAAATGTCGTATCGTGTCCACAGGCACTATCTAAGACTTGAGAAAACCCGACGAGCAGCATCGATTCGGGAGACAATATCATCCTTACTCTGGCCATACGGCAGCAACCTCGCCCCGAGCTATTTGAAACTGTTTACCTCTTCAAGTTGACAGCCATCAATCTCAAGAGGTGCCTTCTGGGCAGGAATGCAGCTTGAAAACACTGGTCTTCCCCGGGTATATATACAAGCTGACTGATTTAGCGACCTCATTCACCCGCAGCACCGTAGACTACAGATCACCAAAGCTTGAAGGTAGTAAGGCGATATCATTGGCGTGGTCCAGGCCATTCAACTGGCGTCCAGGTGCAAGCTTAACACAGTCCTCTTCACGCAGTGTCTTCCTAAGAATTCAGTCGATAGCTAGTTGGACAGAAGGGACAACAGCGTACAACCTTGTCGAACGCCAGACCGAATACCGAATAGTTATGAAAAAAATAGTTATGGACAAAACGCGCAGTGGTTGAGCTGTAATAGACCTTTATCCTGGCGATGATTTTCGATTGTAGACCATCTAGGGCCATTATCCGCCATAAGGATTCACGATGGATTGAATCGAATGCGACGGCAAATTCGACAAAGCGGATGGCCGTCGGTTGCTGCTAACTATGACGGAATTCAAGGATGCGCCTTATTTTGAATATTTGGTTAACACAACCGCGCCCAGCACAGAATCCGGCTTGTTTGGGTCTCGTCCTAGAGTCGCGCACAGCCTGGAATCGCCTGAGAAGGATAATAACGAATATATTCTCATCAACGTCGATAAGATTTATGCCACGGTTTTTCTCGCATCTCTTCTTGTGGGGCAGGCACAATGATGTCTGAGGCGCAGTCATCAGGAACAACCTCTTCTCTCTACGCTTGTGCAATCATTTCATGAAACCAGGGCACTGGTGTGTCAACACAAGACTTGTAGATCTCAGCAGGCATACCGTCCTCTCCAGGTGCCTTGTTGTTGTGCAACCTTTGTATAGCATCAGCGACTTCTCCTTCAGAAGGGGGGTCGCATTACACTGCATAGGCGGGAGAGGGAGAAGACTCCGTTGCAGATGGGAATGAGGTAGTGCTAGGCTCGGCACCGAAGTAGAGAAAGTGCTCACAACAGCACTCGACCTTGGCCGAGTTGTCAGCAACAAAGCTGTCGTTCACGTAAAGAACAGAGCCGCTCAGCATAGAGGGGTTGCCACTAAATTGCTGGATAATTTGGTAGAGTTTTCGAGTGTTATTAACGTCTGAGGTCTGCTCCATGGAGGTCGCTATTTCAGCCCAATATTTCTCCCAGTCTTTCCTAGCCAATTTTTCCGTCATCTTTTGAAGTAGGCGGAAGGAAGCATCGTTACTGGACCTGGCTCGAGCCGTCTGAGCAGACAACTGTAGGGTTCTTCCGCTGATCCAGTCACTGTGGCGTCGCTGAGTATATCTAAGGGTTTTCTAAGCTGCCTCATAGACTAATGCTTTCAGTGATGGCCACTCACTACTGCCTTCTCCGTCTGCTCGGGTAGTAAAACAGGACCGGAGTTCCCTGCTCAGGGCCTCGGCAGTGTCGGGTCACCCGATTTTGGTGACATTGAGGCGTCTAGCATGTGACATTTTGAGTGCGAATGAGAGGTGAATTTTAAAGTATGTACGAAAGAGAACATGGCCAGACCGGTGGGCCTTGCCAGTCTCAGAACCACATATCAATCTGCTATCATGAACCCAGCTGTGAAAACGTGAACTGACTGATGTAGTCGACCTGACTGACTGTATAACCGTCATGTGAATACCAGGTCAGCAGGGGTTTGTTGCGGTCCTGGAAGCACGTGTTCGTGACAAGCAGTCGGTTCTGGTCGACCAATGTCAGCAGTCTCTTATCATTTTCACATCGAGAACCAAGCCCAAAACAACCAATAAGGTGACTGTTTGTGGAGTCACCACTTCCATTCCGGTCATTCCAGGCCCCGGCAACAATCAGCAAATCGCGACGAGGGAGTCTTTCAACTAACGCTTGCAGCTGTGAGTTAAGCGTTTCTTTACCGCGCTGTCCGGCAGTGAAAGTTGTGCGTTCACGGAGACTAAAGAGCTGTTTGTAAGGTAAACCTTCAGTCGCAGTTAGGCTATCCGTTCACTGACTGGTTCCCAAGGAAGTAGTGCACGGTTGTTTGTTGCAAGAGGGTGATCGCCACGCCATATCTACTAGCGAAGTCTCGAGGGCCACTGTGGTGGTACAGGGAGAAGTGTGAATTGGTTCCTGGTATCTTTATTAACAGAGACCCTGATTTGTACGTGTTACGGCTGCGATAATGTCTGATCTAGCCGTCCTCGATGATGTCACGTATTGTACCTCTCCACGCGTGACGATCCGCGGCATCAGACCTAGATAGCTCAACCCATTCTTTTCTCTAGCGACGAACGCTGAATACTGAAGATCCAAGCACTGCCTCCCTCTCTTGCCGAACTATTTCGAGCCAGGTTTTTAGTTGACCTCCTCTTGGACGCCTCCAAGTGGGTAACAGCGCCGAATCGAGAGCAGTAGAACTCAGATCGTGAGTTTGGGCGACGGAGGACGTGCCCAAACCACCTCAGTCGTCTTTCTTAGATGGCCTGAGATATCCTGGGTATTTTGTCTCAGCAAGTGCCAACTGCATCGTTTGAGACGTAGTCTTTGTACTTCACTCGAAGGATGGTCCTCAGGCAACGATGGTCAAATATCTCAAGTCTTCGCTCATCTTCCACTCATACAGCCCAGCTTTCACAACTGCAGAGGAGGACCAACCGGATGGATGCACGGTACACGCAGATCTTCTTGGCGATGGAGAGGTCGCGTCGGGTCCATAGGCACTTCCAAAGGATCGAGAAAACCTGGTGAGCAGCGTCTATCCGGGAGAAAATGTCGTCCTTACTCGATCCATTCGGCAACATTCGCGCCCTGAGGTATTTGACACGGTCTATGTCTTCAAGTTGACAGCCATTAATCCTGAGGGGTGCTTTCTCCTGGTCAGGGATGCAGTTTGAAAACAATTTGGCCTTCCCAGTGTTTATGACTAGTGCGACCGAAGTAGCGGTCTTATTTACCCGCGACACTGCAGACTGTAGATCACCAAAGCTTGAGGCTAGCAAGGCGATATTGTCAGCGTAGTCTAGATCAGTCAGGCGGCGTCCGGGTGCAAATTCCACACCGTCAGAACAGTGTATCGCCTTCCCGAGAATCCAGTCAATGGCATAGTTGAGTCAGGGATTCGGACTTCCGACAGGCAGCGCACATCTACATTGTACTGATAAAAGCTGCGCGCACATGCCAGCATCCAATACTAAGGGTTCGATTCCGATTGAGTAGTCCAGCTCGCATACTATTCGCCCGCATCACTGGACTAGGGTTGGGCAGCGCGTCGGTTCCCGTGGACGCTGTAGCACGGATCGCGACACTATAATTGGACATATTTTCACGAGGTTTCTTGGCAATTGTGAGTACGGGCGGGTCTCAAGCAGCCCATTGGATTGTTTCTTCGAGGTTCTGTCCTTTAGCGCTTTGACTCAAGAGCCTACCCACAAGGCAGCGGGGGCGAGCGAATTTATTTGATGGCGGTTCACACTTGCCATGTTACTGTGCCGTCATCGGGCTTTGCGGCTTTTTATAAGGCTTTTGGCGGGCCAAACCTCAACCCGTCGCACCTTGGTAGGACTGTCGCTGGTGGTTCGCTACTGCTTTCTCACCAGACCCGAGAATGCTTATTTTGCAGCTTACCTTCTGTAAAGGCCGTTCCGCTATCCGCCACCTATGGACGCGCCGGCTAGCCAGTAGCTAGGCTAATGGGTTACCCATCTTCCCGGGCAAAATTGGTTGTTGTAGGCCCGGGGGTTATTTAAATTACGGGCATTTAGTCAATATTTGATTCTTTTTGCGCTATGATCACTCTGCCTTTGGTGGACCGAGACAGTGAGCCGCCATACGTCCAATCATCTGCACCTTGTAAGCTTGTGTTCTGCCCACGTCTGAATAACATCCGCCAAGTCTTGAAAGGCAGGCGGCGTCCACCTTGCATTGCGTCAGCCCTAGCCTGGCAGCTCTGAAATTCCTGTTTAAGAAGAGTTCTCTTATTCTAGCACGCATTACGTAGTTTCTTCCTCTTTCTGAAGAAGCTGGTTTAGAGTTGCCAAAATTCCCATCAAAGGATTCAGCAGACTAGTTGGCGAGCATACACGTGCTTTCGATAAATTCTCATCGGGCCATTACATTTATATGGGAGCGGAGTACAAGCTAAGACATATGACCAATAATGTTCGTCTCATCATACCAGTGAGTCGTGGTAATAGGGGATGGGGTGGCGATAAGAGACAACTGGTTAAGCGGCGGGAAGGGTTTGGTGGAGTCGTACATGCGGGGCGGGGGGAAGAGGAGACGGCGTGGAGTGCATGTAATCAAGCCGTTGTTGCCCATGCTAAGCGCGAAGCTTGTAGTGGGTTCTTTTGTGCGCACAAGACCCACTTTCTCAAACGGATGGTGGTGGCTTCTGCTGTTGCTAGCAGCCACTGACCCAGTGAAGTGGGGTAGTTTGTTGGCACCTTATAAAACACACGGAAGGCTTCGTTAGGGTTCACACGGTGCCCGGAATCAACCAGGTGTGCGAGAATAGCGCTGTTTACGCTTTTAACTTCACCTTTTATTAGCCATGCTGGGAGGTGTTCCCTTATTCTTTTGGATAGGCGGCGACTCGTGCGACCAATATAAACTGCTCCACTGGAGCAAGTGACTGAGTGGATGCACATGGAGGTGGTCTGAGCGGGCAACCTATCCTTACCTTCTCCGTATAAAATTGGGTTGCTTGATAATAATATCCGAATTCTGGCCTCTGGGATGGTTCGTGCGATGGCTTGGTCAAGGCGTCTTTTCGGGAGTTCACTTGCCGCATCCCCTTGAAAGGGAACTTTGAGAAATATGTTTTCTTTTCTGCAGTAAGTGTGGTGGGTTTTTTGGTCTTGCGACCATATTCTTTGTAATAAATTTATCCGGATAGCCATTTTCGCGAGTTAGGTTCTGGATTTTTCGGAGCTCTTTTTCGATACAGTCCGCCGAATACATTTTTCTAGCTCTTTATGTCAAACAACGGACAAGATTGCGTTTCTGTTGGATGAGTATGAAAGTGCCTAAGTTTGTATATTGTCCTGCTAGTTTGATTGCTGCTCACGCACACCATAACACAGTGTCTTCAACAGATGCTCTGTCATTTTACAGGGTATTCCGTTTGCCAGATTACAGCCCTCCACATCTTGCTAGCCTGCAATCACTTATGCGTCTGGCCTAAATCGTTTTATTTCGAATCTAACCCTTATTCAAGACTGCACCATTATCTGCAACCAATAGATGTGTCGAGTGGCCAGTAGTCAAAATGACAGGTGGATCCCGTTTTTCTAAATAAGTGTCGATAAATTGGGTTTGATATATAGACGGATTGACTGCCATGTTAAAATGACCAGTGTAAAACTGGATACGGGACCAGGAAGCTCGGCTAAGTCGGAATCGATGCTAGCCGAAGTATGTTCAAGTTAAGTGGTTACCTGTTAGAAGTGAGAGGAAATTCACCTGAGCTTGCTTCTGTCATTCTTGTTAGGTCTCTGCCTACCAATAACTTCACGTTAACGTTTGTGTTCTGTAGTTAAATTTTTGTGCCATGTGAAGAACTCAAGAAGGGGTAGGTTGATAACTCAGAAACGTTGACTGCAGATAGACTTTACGCTACTTTTATATACTTTGTTTTCTAAACTGCTGTTCTGTCTGCGAGTACACTTCGTTGACCAGTGGTCTCTTATTCGCAGCTTTTTTGGGCATAAATATGCATTGTACGCTTTTAACTGCAGTAGAAATTAGTTGTTGGACCTACACCTTTCTCTAAATTTAATTCAAACTTGAAAAGATCAAGGTTTCACGCTTCTGTTGCCGAACTCGCAGTGTATTGCACAGTTGTTCTGTCGAAGTTGTCTTTCCTAAATTTAGCTATTTGCATAAGGTTTATGGTAAAACGAGCAATTTACCAGGGTGTTTTATTATTGTTATCCATCGGTAAAACTCAACCTCGGGCCCTTTATCGCTAGAGAGTAGTAAGGACTTCTACGTACTTTGGATTATAGTAAGGAATCCTTGTACATCAGTGGATCGCGCACTATTCTCGCATGCCCGTTGTGTTTCGATGGCAAGAGGGAAGTGAGATAAACTGGAGGTGGATTTAGAAGTAGTGGCTAACTGAACATTGGTCCTCCGTCTCTCGCGTCACACGACTGACAGTTTGGCCATCTATTCCATCGATTTCCACCGTGTGTCCCTCAGCAGAGTGGGCGCAGAGACGACGAACTGCGCGTGAATTAATGTATAGGAACAGTAGAATTACGTAGTATCGACCGCACTCTCTTCTCCCTCATCC
The DNA here is from genome assembly GCA_017591395.1 of Schistocephalus solidus. Lineage (NCBI taxonomy): Eukaryota > Metazoa > Platyhelminthes > Cestoda > Diphyllobothriidea > Diphyllobothriidae > Schistocephalus > Schistocephalus solidus. The sequence goes on from WEDG01011267.1 coordinate 74,589, forward strand.
ACCTGAACCCAGTGTCAACACATGGTCAAGAAAACAGGACACGGGATCGGGCGCAGTCACCTGATGTGATGTAATTTCGCGCCTAGGCGTGCCACCACCGTCCATGTGTGTCACTCGTTATGATTGCGCATTCCTAATAACGCCTGCCTCTTTTTGCTCTGGCCCCCGTGTTTGCATATCACGTCTGGTCCGCTGCAGGGACAAGCCACACAACTGCTGTTCTTTTAACCAAGATGATTCAGGCTGCGCGCTAGCTGATACCGTATTGGTGATAGTTTCCATAAGGCCACGTTAAACTGAGCCATCGGAACATTTCTTAGTCATTGGGACCGCGCTGCCTCGCCAGCTGACGACCTTCCAAGTCAGGGCTTTTAAAACGTCTTGATATCTCGAAAGCCGATTGAATTTCGATACCGAGGAAAGGCATACAGGCTTGGTCTCTCGTCCTCGCCTCTCTCGTATCTAGCCAGCGACAAGACAGTTAAGCATAATTCAGGCTATATCAAGCGTAACGAATGTCCAGGTATTTCACCTTGGCCTCCTGTTTCATGCGTGTTCGGCCTCGCTTACGTCTGATACAATAGCATCAGTTGTTTTGGGGAAGAACATTAGGAATTTTGAGAGGGTAGGGGCTTCAGCCTTGTGTGGTTTCACTATATATTTGAGAAAACAAGATCGGAACAGGGCCTCTTTTTTAAGCTGGTATCTATACTGCTTTTCCCTCGCATTCATTTATATAGGAAATACTGAAAGGTAGATATTATGAGGGTTTTTTAGACCTGTAGATGGATAGAACTGTGGTACTGCCACCTCTGTACGTATTAAAACTTTGTCTGTCTAGATCTCTAAACACAAATCTGAGGAACCCGGTACATCAATCGGGCGCTCTGTTCACCTCTTGTTAGTTGATAGGGAATAACTCCTTTTGGAGGCATTAGCCCTCCAACTGGAATGTTCGGGCTTAAGCCTCCGATTGATTAAAACCTTGTAGGGCGCTGCTCAGTGGATAGTAGTTTCTTTGAGCTGCTTCCTGAAAGAGCTCCTTTTTAGTATCGGTATTGGAATGTGGACATGTCAATCCCCCTCCCAATCACACCAGTTTATGCCGGATAGTGGGTGAAGCTTTATTTGATAGATACAACAGCTGCCACGTAGGACTGCAATGACCTCACAAATGGGTGCTCCCTGCACATTAGAAGATATTCGTTAAATCCCAGAACCTGCTTACTTGGTATAACCATCCGCTACCTATTGATGCGTCAGGTGGCCCGCCGCCAGGCTAACAAGCTGGTCCTATATATTTCCTGAGGTTTTGTCATCCCACACGCATATCTCTACCTTACTTATCAGTCCGCTTCACCAGGATCCGAACCCATGACCCCTATCGGTCAGAAAATTCGTCCCGGATTGTTGTGTGGTATCATGACTGGAGTGTTATTGTAGGAATTTCCATACCTCTTCTCCCGACAACTTACACTTTTCTTGCCCCCCGCGTCTAGCACTCCGATGCCTACAGTCACCGTTGATGAGGTCGCCAACGGTAATATCCGGGTGACTATTCTCATCGACAACCTCCGAGCACAACGCTCTTTGAACTGCATCTGTGAGGCCGGCGTGGAGGGCCGTTTCTTCGCTGACCCATCAGCCGGTGATGGAGCTGCCTGTTTTTCTCAGTCCCTTTCCAATGGTCAGGTCAAATGTAAATTGGATCCTTGGTGAGCATCTCACGTCTGTTTATACTACTGCCATATGGGAATTTTTTCCATAGACTGGGGAATATCTCAAGTCTTCGATCACTCTTCACTTTTGCTTTCTCCACTCATTTAGAGATTTCCCTTAAATATTGAAAAGTAAAACGCCGTTACCTTTTTTGACTTTTTCACGTTGTGAACGGGCGGGACTGATAGTCACTGCGAGTCTACGCAGTCCACAGCAAAAGCACACAGCGAATTGGTCGGACTGCTTTTCGCGAAATTTTCACTGTATCTACCTAGATTAGTCATTCCATTTTTCTTGATTTAGCTACAGTATTAATGGCCTAATTCAGCTACCCGGTTTTAATTTGTACCATTCCTAATCGTGGACTCGTTGTAAAACTTGTGGGTAGCTACGTGATTCAGTCGATCAACCAACGAGGTGTTGCACCACTCGTCGGGAATATTAACACTGGTGGATGGTTGCCCACTGATTGGTTACAGGACTCACTCGTCCCAAACTACCTTGGGGCCAACTATCGAACCCCGCCAGCAACCGTCTAGCCGCTTGAAACGGACAAGATAACGAGTCCGTGGCTCAGTGGTTAGAACGTGCGACTTATAATCATCAGGTCACAGTTTCGAGTCTCGGTGATGCAACAACTGGGGTTAGGTATTGCTGGCTTTTTTCCTCTTCCCTCAAGCAACTTTTGTTTTTGGCCATTTAATCAGTTGCCATCTCCAGCAAACTGGACGGCTGCATTTTATAACGGGTCTTGCATTTGAAAGTGCTCCCCAAAATTCTTTGTATTCTTGCTTTAATGAAAGCCAGAATCGACCTCTGAGTCCGTTTGATAAACTCTCCGACTTTTATGTCATCGTCTTTTGGATTTTTTGTTTTTTTGTTCAATTTTTGCCGAAGATGAGTGAGGTCTACTTTTATGCTCCACAGCCGGTTTCCTGCATGGAGCTCGACTTACACGACGTTTTTTGTACCATTTATGACATCCACCATCTCCGTGGGGTTTACGGGCGCCATCTACCCTTATCAGTAACGTATATGACCCACGACTGCTTACCTGGTGTTCAGGTGAAATACGCCCTGTAGAGATGAGAGGTCACTCCATGTGCCTCTTGCAGGTGATTGCTCCGCGTGGTCCTTACCTGTTACCAAAATCACCTGTTGCTCCCCGACATAAAAGGCTCTGCCTAGCAGCCTCGACCAGCTGGCTAAACCAGATGAAGGTATCCAATGTGTGTTTCCCACACTCGATAATCCTGTTTCCTGTTCCATTCTCTACTCCTTTCGATTTAGACAGTCCCACGGAGAAGGTGACACGCAATCCCGTAGGCGGCCCAGTCTAACTCGGGTCGTCTCTCCCACTAAGTAAAGTCGTGACCGATAGTGGAGTCGGGCACCCTGCTTGGATGTCTATGCCGTCCTATTTAGGGATGGCACAGCTTATCCCCTCACTGGGCTCTACAAGATGTTCCAAAAAATCCCGGAAGTCACGTTTCTGTCAGTTGACCGTGGTTTTTAGATGCTAGACTAGTGGCCGAAACAACAATGAGCAACACTCCTTGGCCCCATCCTCTCTGCCCTATGCAACACGCTGCTAGAGTGACTCTGCTCACTCAGAAAGCCTGTTCTGTTCTTTTTATTTTACACAACCCGCTAAGCATCCGACTAAAAGGAAGGACAGCGCTGGTCGCCCCAGAACTGGTGTGCTACAAGATATACATCAGTGCCCTCACTGGGACCCGATTCTCAGAACACAGTGAGCTCGAGGGAGCATCTGTCGGCTACATCTTCTGTAGCGGCAGACCAAGGGCAAGGTGACGGGAGGTCGGTATTGGCTTTGCCATCTGGAATGGCATCGTGGGACGACTGCCCTGTCTGTTGCAGGACATAACGACCGTCTCATGACTTTGCGCTTACCTCTTCGGGAAACCAACTTCACTACTGTTGCCAGCGTCGGCGTCCTCTTTCCAATTAATGGCCTCGACTAAGTGAAGGTTAAGTTCTACGAAGACGTCCAATGTCCATGTCGGTACTGGCCAGGCTGCCTGGGAGGAACTGCTGGGCCCCCACGGAATCGGCGTCTGCAACGGCGACGTCAAATAAGCTAAAATGATCACTCCAGTCTCGTGTCTTTTTCCAGACTACTTCTCAATAAAATTTCTGTTTATATTAATTCAGTGCCTCTTTTAGTGCTTTTGGTATTTCCATCGTAATTTACGAATTTATTACTCAAAACGAAACCAAAACCTAGCAGAGTGCCCAAAATGCATAAAATGGTACATTCTGTTGAACTTTTCGAGGAATCGTTGACAGAGTGCGCTTTTTCATGGAAAAACTAGTTGAACATTTTTTGTTATCTTACATAGCTCGAAGATGTATACAGCAGCGTTTTATCTAGACAATACTTTCTCTTAAAAATCCGAACAGACTGAAAAGGTTGACGGTGCAACGGTTAGTTTTGGGTACGTTGATCGTTTTTTCGTAGTTTATTTCGGATTTTTGTATTAGATGATGTGTCGTATCCAGGCCAACCTTTTTGACCTATTCACAAGGATGAAATACTTAAAGTTAGTGGCGTACCTTACGTCAAATTTACTGAAATTCTGAAACGTAGTTTCGGTTAGAAGGATTTACTTACATGGAGTTGTAATATTGAGCATCACGCAACACAACTTCAAAAATAGTTTTTGTCACGACAGGGTGCTGGCTTCCAAATACACTTTCTTTCCGGTCGCTTGCACAAACCACACCCGCTCAAATGACTTCTTGTGTAACAAGAAGTTTTTTTCCATTTATTTTCTTTGCCCTTTCACGTTAACCAACTATTTTGTAGAAAGTATACGCATGATCTTTTGATGTGAGAATTTTGTCGTAAATCATGTCTTCTTCAAATCCAATTGAGGAAAATATATCCTCCAGTTTTACAATAGTTGCCATTCCCGAGTAATTTTGAACCTATCCTGCCGTTGTACTCGTGTTTAAGATTTCCAAGTTACGAGCTGTACACTTCCCACTTTCAGGAAATTCTAAGTCCCTCTGTGTTATTAATAAGGAGCAATGCAGACCTCATAAAGTTGCACAACGCATATGGACCATGTGGTGTACTTCATAAAGAGCAATAACAAGCGTACGTGTACGGTACTTTTTCGACAGACATTTGATGGTCTTAAAAATCTCAAAGTTACGAACTTTCAAATAACGACCTACCCTTTTTTGAAGCCGAAGATTTAAAGGTGTGATTTAAAGCAACATCAGTACAGGAAAGGAGATTTTTGTAAATGTCTTCTAAACGAGGTTTTGATTTATAATAAAATCTAAAGTAGACCGAAAAAAATTTCGCTGCTTTAGTATTTTTCCTTAGCGAATGGGATTTTTCAGGTGACCGGAAAAACGTGCATTCGGAAATCATCATCCTTTCGTGGTTAAAATCATGGCATTAGTCCTTCCTTACCAACATCACACATCAAAGTCTCGGTTTAGCTTTCATTATGTGCATCAGCTGTTATATTTACTACTGTGCTGCAATAATCGCGCACCGATGTGGTTGACGTTTTTTAGCAGTCAGGTCTCGAAGTAACTCCATCTACTATCAAAACAAGGGGCAAAGTCAAATTTTAAGACATAAAATCGGCATAGAATGAGACAACGATTTCCGAACTCGTGCGGTACACTCTGCCCCCGTCAGCACAATAATTCTTTTAGGTGAATCTGTATAGTCGTCAAGTCAATGTACTGGTTTTGTGTTAGAAATATGACATAAACGCGTCTGGCGAGTTAAGCAGAAATTTACGCATTTTGAGATGCCGCACAAATTGCCTGCAGCATTTTTGACTCTTCATGTTTCGTTTCATATCCCTCACCAGCAACTATCCTCATAGTCCCCAACGCGGATTATTTTGACCCATTTGGTGCGGTATTTCACTACCGCCATTCGAAACTTCCACTCGCGCAGCCAGCCAGTTTAAAGCGTTGTTCACTGCCCTCCCCCACGATCTTGAAAGTAATAGAGACTGAGAAATAAGTAGTGTCTAATGCTGGAGACCTCGTCTTATAATTATCGAGCGTTGAATGGCGTGTTCAGAGACGTTCTTATAGCCGACAAATGATCGCTCATCATCACTGCATCATAGGGTGAAAAAGTATGACTAGGTTTCTCGGCCTTTCGGTCATCTTTTTTGTTGGTCTCGCCATAAAGGTCCCTGCAGCTCGAAACCTCTTTGCTCATGCTGGCGAGGAAACTGGCTGTAGGTGATTGATGTATACGCAGGGAAGGCAAGCGAATCCAATGATAAATTCGTTAAACTTCGCTGTGCAATTGATCCTAGCCGGCAAAAGGATCATCGTGATGCCAATTGGAGTATCGTTCGTTCAGACTGCTTTTATCTTGGTGAATTCTGTTTTTATGTTCTTAAAATTCAAACACACAGGAACTTCGGTCATAGCCTGCTATTATACTTCTCAAACGTAACAATATTGTTAATTTCGCATTTTTATGCTCTTTTCAGGTCTCTTTCTCTCCTGCACCCTCTCAGGGCGAGCTATACTTCCCATATCTTATCGTGTCAATCAATTCCCTAGCGAAATTCGGCCAAATGAGTGCTCTTACAAGGTGAATCGTGTATGCGTATGCCTATGTCTGGTTCCAATACGCGTAACCTTTTAACGATTGCTAACTATTCTTGATCTTACCAATCTGTTGGATCTTACCTCCACTCAGCTGCCACCGTTACCCACTCTTTGCTCATTTATTTTTCAGGTGAAAAATGGCAAAGTAATACTATTTCTCCGCAAGGCTGACCCCGCTAAATCATGGATTGGTGATCTAAATGCCCGAGGGCTAGACCAGGCCGCATCCTAGATGACTTTTTCTCTACCTATTTCTGGAACCATCGTGGTATTTTGCTTTCTACTCCGAGCTCCCATTATTTCCTTTAAGTTGGATGACTTTTTCCGCGTGAACCCTTCCTGAACACTAGCAATTTATCGAAACTGTTTTCTATCCATTTTTCCGCCCATGACCTTGCCATCGGTCCTGAACCTTGCGAAAATTTGTGAAATATTTGTTGATGGTATATTTCTACTAAACTCACTATAATAATTGTTCGCTCACTGAGGAGTGGCACTCCGCCTTTACCGCACGTACTGGAAACGGTCTCCACCAAGAGTACTACATCGCTTGGGTGTTATGCGTTTTTTTCGTGACTTTGAGTCGGAAATATCGTAACAGATCAATCTCCCCGGCAACCGTTGGGCCAGCTAAACCTTCAGTAATCGAAAACGAAGTTTACTTGATACAATTGTGATCACGCCCCAGCTAGCTGGCGTCGATTATATCACGGATTATGTGTTTCGATGCATGATGATTTGCGGCAGCGGATCTGGACAGCTCAACCCATTCTCTTCCTCAGTGACGGGGCTGGACTACCGAAGGTCCAAGAACTGCTTCCATCTCTTGAACGGTATCGAGCTAGGTCTTGAGTTGACGTCCTCTTCGACGCCTCTAAGTCGGAAAGAGCACCGGACCGAGGGCAGCAACACAGAGTTCGTAAGGCGGACGACGAACATCGTGCCCAAACTACCCCAGTCATTCTTCTTGGGTAGCTTTATATATCCTCACTTTAATTTCGCAGCGCGTGCGGACTGCTTCGTTCGAGAGGAAGTCAGTGTGCTTCATGCGAAAGATAGTCCAGTTCTCAGTCATCTATATTTCACAGCCAAGAATTCACAAACGTAAAGAAGGACTTACCAGACGGATGATAATACACGCGGATCTTCGTGAAGATAAAGATGTGGCGTCGGATTTATAGGCACCTTTTAAGGTTTGGGAACGCCAAGTGAGCAGCATCTGTTCGGGAAACAGTGTCGTCCTTACTCTGTCCATTCGGCAATAGTCTAGCTCGAAGATGTGAAACAATCTACTTCTTCAGGTTGATATTAATTTTAAGAGGTGCCCTGGTGCTTGGCCTTTGGGGATTTTACGTCTGCTTTCCAGTTATCGCGCACCTTACATGCTTCCTTCTGCCGCTCCCATTTAAACCCCTATTACCACTGTTCCCGCTGCTGGTTTGCTTTCAGTTTGATGGCTACATAAGGCAACCATGCCGACCGAGTCAAGAAGACTGGAGACGGGAAATGATGCAGGTGTCTGGCGCAGCCAGCGCTACGCTTGTAACCACGCCTGGTTTGAATCCCATGGGGTGGGAATGACACAAAGGCCACATTAGCCGGGTCCCAATTAAAATACCTTTGTTTTTTGCTACTCAAATGTATACAGTAGGTTGTCTTGGACAGTTTTAGATCGCAGGACTTTGGTATTTCGTCCTCGGTTCTTGCTTTATCATCGCGAGAGGGGTTTGGTTGGCTTAACTACTAGCTGGTTGTTGGTGTTCTGTTAGGTGCGATGGTCAGTTTAAGATCGCGGGATTTTGTTTTTCCTCCTCGGTTCTTGCTTCATCATCGCGAGAGGGATTTGGTTTGCTTTTCCACTATCTGGCCTGGTTGCACCTGATTGAACTGCCATGGTTGAGTGAGGTTTTTGGTGTTCTGTTAGGTGCGGTGCTCGGTCATATGTTGGACCGTGTTCTTGGTTGGGTTGGGGGGTTTAGGGGCTTGGGAAGCCTTTGAGGGCTTCCCTTGCTACATTCGGGTGGGAGTTGGGATAGCGTCTTCGTTTGCGTGTGGATTTAGAAGGGCTGTTAGGTGGTGGGTAGTTATGCGTTGAACGGCTTATTGGTTGTCCCTTCCATGTCTCCACCCTCCTCTTATCATCTTACCCTCCTGCCGCCGTTACGTTCGGTAACCAGATAACAGCTGCTTTTACATAAACCTTCGTTCTTGGCCAAGTGCCATTGTACGTTTACGCTAACTCTGCAGCTGTCCTTTGACTGCCTTCTGTTATGTTAGGTCGTTTGTTCGTGTTACTTGTCTGGTTTTCCTTATTTAATAGGGTGTTAGAGGTTGGAACAGCGTCTCTGTTTGAATGAGATCTGGGAGGGGCTGTTAGGCGGGGTGGCCTTCCTTTCAGTGGTTAGGCATTGGATAGCTTGGAGGATGGTCTTAACTACCCCCCCCCTTTGCGCCCCCTTTTCCTTCTCTATTCCCTTCTCCGGACATTATGCTTCATAACCTAATACCAGCTGCCTTCCGCAAGCTCAGTCGCTTGGATCGGTGACATTGTATACTAACGTTTACTCTACATTTGTCCTCTGAATGCTTTCTATTAAGTCCGGTCACGCGTTACTTTAGTTTCGCTAGTGTTCTTAGTTTTCTTCGGTTATTAGAGGTTTGCAACAGCGTTTTGCTTGGTGTACGGGTTTGGTGCACTTGTTAGAGGGAGTTTTCGCCTTGGGATGGTTTCGTTTTACATGGGCTGTGGAATGCTTTCGCTTATACTTCTTCCACCCCCTTTTTTCCCACAATTATTTTTCCCCTTGGATAACTTGCATACGCAAGTATGGCATTTCCACCTGTTTCCGTGGTTGGGATTTGGAATCCTTATGCATTGCGTTTATTTGCAAGTTCAGGATTTGGGTTAGTTTTGTTTTTACAGGTCTGTATGGTTTCATGCTTTCTTGGAATTAGGGTTTTTTTCTAGGATTACATTTACTAATACGATTAGAGTTGGCTGTGTTCACGGTTGCGCTTTCACGATTGCAATCTTCGGGTTCGGTATACTTTTATGGTTGCTGTGATTTTAGGCTTCATCTTCAATTTTGGTCTTCCGTATGTGGTAAGGGATGTTAATTCTTTTCTTTTCAGGGTTAAAGTCACCACCGATGCTAGGGTTAGGGTTTGGGTTACCGTTTATGGTTGGGTTTAGGTTTACGCTTAGGCTTCAGCTTACTGTTAAGGTTAGTGTTAGGTTTGAGGTTAAGTTTAGGGTTTATATGAGGGTTAGGTTTACTCTTAAAGTTATTGTTAGGTTTAGAGTTAAGATTAGGGTTAAGGTTGGGATTAGGGTTTGCGTTCGGGTTAGGTTTAGGGCTAGAGTTAAGGTTTTTGCTACCGTTAGGGTTGAGGTTAGCATTAGTTTTAGGGTTAGCTTTGGGGTTAATGTTAGGTTTAAGTTTAGGGTTCGTTTTAAGGTTAGGTTTAGCGTTATTATTAGGGTTAAGATAAGGGTTCAGGTTAGGTTTAGGGTTTTAGGTAGGAGTTAAGGTTAGTGTTAAGTTTAAGGCTAGGGTTAGGGATTAGGTTAGGATAAGCGTTAGGGTTGAGGAGTTACTGTTAAGGTTTAGAGTTAAGGTTTGGTTTTAGTGTTAAGCTGAGGATCAGGTTTAAGTTTAGGGTTGCAGTTTTTGATTAGGTTTAGTTTTATGGTTCGTGTCAATGGTAGGTATGCGTGTACCGTTAGAATTAGGGTTAGGTTTACGTATAAGGATGGGGTAAGGGTTACGGGTACGATTAAGTTTAAGGTAACATTTTCGGTTTGCGTTTATGGTTACGGTTAAGTTTGTGTTCTAAGTTATGCTTAACTTTACGATTGAGGTTACGGTTACGATAAGTTTTAGGTTTTCTTTTAGGGTTATGTTAGGTATTGGGTTCATAAATGAGTTAACCATTGTGCTACGGTATTCTTTGCGGTTAGATTTAGGTTAAGGGTTTGGTTTGCTATCGAGGTTGCGGTTAGGTTGACTTTTTGGTTTAGCGTTCATTTGACGGGTCAGTTTTGCCCTTAGGGATAGGGTTACTGTTGGTTTCCTGGTTAAGCATTGTTAACAGTTAGTTCAGGGGTTCGAGTTTGGAGTTAGGTTTATGCTTTTGTTAACCTTCAGTCCAGTTATGAGTGCATACTAGTCTCCTTTTCAGTTCCTTGTTTTCACCGGTAGCACTTCAGTTCTAAATACCGTTCGTAATTTGAGTTTGTTTACCTTCATTGCGTCATTCACTAGCATTGCATGATTATTTTCCGTATGCATTTGATTTTCCTTATCTCTTGTTTACCTTAGTCATCTACCTACGGCCTCTTCCACCCAGCATTAATTCCAGTGCTCTCTAACCTTTCATGCACTGCAAACAGATGCTTTGCTCTTCTAATTTCTTCGGTCTAACTTTCCCACATTCTTTCGTATTTTTAACCTTCTGCTTCCGGTTACGTCATTTCTTCGCTAATCAGGAGTTCTGCCGTCCGGGCACTAGCGAGTTCTTTTGCTAGTCTCGGTAAAATCCTTATTTTGTTCCTTTTGTATTCCACAAAAATCTCTGCGAGCACTGATACTTCCCCTACCTTTAGGTATAGGTTGCATCTTGGCCTCGGTTCCCCATTTTTCTTTCCCAGGGTCTTACTGATCCATGTTGCATCTCTGCGTCTTGGCAGGATTCGTTGGTTTTTCCTTCTCTTTCTCGTCTATTTTTCTTATCTTTTGCTTGCAGTTAACCCCCATACAATTGCCTTTTCCTTACTTCGCTACCCGTACCGTTCTCCTGTTTGCGAATAATATCATCACCTACGGTAGGCGGTGCTGTGCTTCCTAGCAATGTCCAAGAGTTCGCTTGAGGTAAAAATAAGCAGTGTTGTTATCCCTTTACTTCACAACACTTAACATAAATTATTTTATAAACCAGGGATTGGGGAGGGAATACAAAGTCTTTCAGTTGCGTTCCTTTCGTTTTGGTATTGAGTAAGGTTGCCTTTGTCACTGCCTTCATTGCTTTTCTTCGTCAGCATCCCTGCTTCATCTGACTTATGGGTCATCAACATCCACATTGTAAATTTGCAATTTTCCCTTATTTTCCTTTGTGGGTTTCGTTTAATAGGCGTTTTCTCTTGTCTTCAAAGGATAGGTGTTCGCTATGTTGCCGACAAATGTAACCCAGGCCTGATATAGATTGTCAAAGTTCAGTCCACATCACAAACGTTACTGTGCTTCATCCAGGTGGGCCCAGACAGCCCTTCCCGGCGCTGAACCCGTTTCGAAAAGCTTCCGCTTACGTCTGCTCCAGAAACCTTCTATGGCGTTGGTATGCATACCCGTCTGAGGGTTCACAAAGTTTTTACTGTGTTCAACTGTGAGATGTTGGTAGTCCTCCTCGGGTAGCCGGCAGTAGGCTTTCCACTTGTCCCTTTACTACGACACTTTCTTTAGCAACCCATTTTGTTATTACCGCCTTCAGTGCCGGCTAGCTGCGGTTATTTACTTGTTCGAAGGGGGCTTTCTTTATAGAGGTGTTGTAAATTTCTACTTCCTAGTATTGTCATCCTTTTCTTCCTTTATTATTCTTGCGCCTTGCTATCATTGTCTCATCCACCTGCACTTCCACACCTTTGCCGCCTATTTGGCCTACGGCGCTCATCAACGCATTGGTTGACACATTCCAGCAAATTGCATTGTTGTGTTGTACTCCTACTAATGCGACGCAGCGCTGGTCGCACGCCTTCAACGAACCGGTAGACGATTTTCATTATCTTTGCTTATGTTAATTTACTTCCTTCGAAAATGGTTCCGGTTCTTAGGGTCTTCTTCCGTCTGCAGCGATTGCATTTAAATAAGAAACCGTCTGTTTGTTCTGCTGAGGCATGCTGGGTCATGTTATTTTTGCATACGCACTGCAGCTGCATAGGAAGCAGGCTCTTTTCCTGCAGGTACTCCACAATCTGGCTGGAGTCAATTATCTTCATTAATTCTTCTTCTTACGTTGATGTTTTCTTGTGCGGTCCTCTCCTTCTTCGTCTTCCTTCCTCTAATTTCTTAAAATGGTGTTAAAACATTTTTGTTCATGAAAGATTTACAGTAGTGAATCTGCGTTTAAAGTACTACTTGTCCTTCCATCATCCTTTTGTTTTTACCTTTACCTTACTTTTTGCACCGTTTCTCACACATAATCTGTTCTTATTTTTTTCCTTTTATTCGTATTCGTAAATTACACAAATTTGCATTGAAGTTCCTTTTCTTCCTACTTATGTTCCAAAAAATAAAATGTCCCCCTACTGGAAACTTTTATTTAGGGTAGTACTTCCGTTCCGCTTCCCTTATTTGTCGTCAACTATGTTTCTCTACTCCCTACCACCTAAACTTGTATCGGTTTGCTATGCATAGGAATTTAATTTACATTTACATTTTTACCGCGCTTTCGGTTCGTCTTCATCCATTTCCCATGCTTATGGATGGTTGAATTCGCTATCGCCTTCGCCGGTTTCCATTTCGACTATTTCCATTGCGCGCTTCCACGATTCTTCTCTTCCTATTGGTGCCGACTTCCGTTGTTCAGGTTGATTTTATTTTCTTTCAATGGGCACAGTCAAGTCAAGATCCGTTCTGCTCTTTGAATGACTTATTTGTCTGGTTATATTCCGCGGGTTGTCTCCACCTCATTTAAAATTCATCTTGGTTATAATTTATGATTTTTACCTTACCTTCTCCGTTTTCCATCATTTTTAACCAGTATTTGGCCCCACCCATAAAACCCCTATTATCTTGGTTCCCGTAACACAGGCGGTCGGGTTTGTGCTTTTATTCTGGAACACAGTTATTGTGCTCCTACCTAACAAAGGAACTATTTTAGCCTGACTCTCTGTGAATTAGTCAGCCACTCCAAGCAAATGCGAACTGGGTCGACTGCACGGTTGAAGTTAACTCTTTCGTTGACAAGCTTCCGGGCTATGTCTTTTAAAAAGCAAAATGATAACTTCAAGCGCTTCAGATTGTTTGAAGACACGTTTTTCTTACTCAAAAACAAACTCTCCTTTTCGCTTAGTATTTACTAGGCATGCAAAGAAAAGAAAACTAAAAAGTTGCATAAAGGAGTTTGTTTTAGGTTTTTCATGCGGTTTAAGGATATCGACGGTGCCCAAGAGGTTCTATATCAATAACCATATTTATTTATAGTGAGGAAAGTGCGCTGAGCCCGTGACTTCACTATTTTTTCGCATTTTTAGGTCCCAAGAACCGTAAGAGCCGGTTAGTGGACCGGTAAGGGAATAGGTGCGTCTGCTGATATATTTATTGACCCCAGTTGCGCGTATTAGTTACATGAGCGTTCACCCCCAAAATGGGTACAATTGCTCATTTCTCGTATGTGTGCGGAGTGCAAGAGGTCACACTTATAAGGAGCCACTGCAGCCTGACTCTTAAAAAACACCAGACGTACACTCCAAACAAACACACCTTTGGGCTAATAAATGCGACGAGGTGAGTTCAGGAAGTATTCGCTCAAGAGATACAACCACTGGAACAAGAGCGTTATTAGCCTGAAGTTTCCGGATTCTAACTGGAATCCATCATCGGAGACAGAGTCAAATAAGGGTTTGGATCGCCCAGGTTTCGCGGCATTTAAAGGATGTAGATGCTAGGCCACTACATGCCTATCAATGTCAAATTGTGCAGGCCGAGAACGTCGGCAGTATGACGGTTTAGGCTTATGTGTCGATAAGGTAATCTAATCGCAGGTGAAAGAACAACCGCACAAGTGGTTTCGCCGTCACGATAGCAATTTAATTTGGCCTAAAGCTACTTCAACAGACCTTAATCCAAACAGTTTGACCGTCAAAACGGCGATCGCATGCAGCTTGGTGTATTGCATTGCGATCTCTACGAAAAGTTAACAGCCAGTTTTCCCGTAAAGATAAAAGGTACTGGAATCATCTGACGTCGACATAAGCTCCTGCATATGTGGCAACAAACAATTTCCTTTACGAACCTCTGGACTTGCACGTACAATTTATTAAACATGACTGAACTCGAACATAAAACGAACATTCGTCTTGCCCAAGTAAATAAAGGCATGTGATGTGATGAGCTCCCATAACACGTGAAGGGTGTGCGTGCCAAACGTGTTCATGCGAAAGTGCCAGATCATGCCACACAACCCACTGTTACCATTTATTGTTATGGTTGAATATGATTCATCTGCGCCCAAACACGCCTCCGGTCTTCTTGACTCTGTCTTGATACCGGGCTCAGGTGGGGGAGGAGGAGAGGTGCGGTATATGCGGCGCAAGTCTTCTGTCCCTTTAAGCTAAATCACGCGCAAGTCACCGTCCCTGCACCACTCTTCTGTGGAGCATACGGTGGACCTCGTCATATTCCACGGTCGAACTGCGATATTTTTGTACCTTTAAATTAATTGACGCACTCTGTCGAAAATAACGCTGCAAATAAGGATTTCCTAAGCCAGGAAGACATGACGCTAGTTGGTGGTCTGGTAAAAAAGCAAAGGGCTGTAGTTAACTTAAATGGAAAACGGCATTTGTACCTGCGTACGCAGAGCCGAGAGATATCAAAATGTCGCCAACACAACGGCCGAGACGGAGCGAAGTCACCATAGATGACCGCGAGAAAATTGCAACGCTCACTTCTGTGCGCAAGAATTAAAACGCAGGCCGCAATCACTCCGTGCAGTAACGCCATTATTGGCGGTAAGGGGGTGGGTTAATAGTCTGACTTAACGGTAGACTGCAATCTAAGCGATCAATGCAATGGTGGATGGCAATATTGAGGACGGAATGGCAATATTCGCGTGTTGTTGTCCTTATTCCGTAGTACTTGAATCTTGGGTGCCCCTATTTTCGTTCTTACAGTGACTATTAGGTTTGGATTTCGCATATATGAGTGCCAGTTTGTACAATGAGTGCACCGATTATTGCAGCAACGCTTACGTCAACCTTTTCTGCGATCACCAGGCGTGACGTCACCATACAATGCGCGTTTGGTCAGCGCTAATCATCGACAGGCGCGAAACGTCTGCCCTCATCGCAGTTTCATCTTTTTCTGCATAGTGTAGATATTAAAAGACGTGGAGGTTGTTTTACGATAGTGCTGTCGGACATTCTTTTGTGCTACTTCAAAATTTCTTCAGAAATGTCTGAGATGATGCCTGAGTCATCTGCTCGCTTTTTTCGTAAAGTGGCTCATGTGAGTCCCCCGTATAAAAAGTTTCAGGAGGGTGCCATAATGGTTCCCAATGGATTGCTTTGGAGATTGGGGTTGCGATTTCACCTTCAATATGCTGTTTATTTGAAATGCACTCCCAAGTTACGATACTATCTTCAGTGCTGCAAGGTGAACTCCATTGGTAATTATAAGTGTTTGACGCCGGTTAATACCTGACCATGACCTCCTATTTGTTTCTGCTTATGCTGAGCTTGAAACAGTTGGATCTGAACGGTTCCATAGTCTGCTGCATGTCAGGTTTCGTTGTGGTTTTGGATTTTGCACTCATTCACGAACATCGCGGTATAGACGTTTTCCGTTGATACTCTAAAAAGAGGCTTGGCAATTTTGAGCATACTTTGTCAGTTTCAGTAGTCTATGTCGATCCACTGCCACCCCTTACAGTACAGGTACTTCAGCATTGCGGAGAACATGAGACTGGATAGAGGTAGTCTTGAGTTCACAGTGCTGCTTCCTTTAATTCGTTAAAACGTATCTTCCTACAACTGACTCCAGTGGCCGCTGCGCACGCCATCATCCAATCGTGAATTATTTTTGCCATTTTCGTACCTCGTAGGGGACATGAGGATTTCAGCATAACTCTCTACAATCCATAGCGATTCCTTTGTATGCAAAGCCTTTTCTAATAAATAAAGGGTTGTATAGGGCTAGAGCTTTACTCCCGACATTTTTCTGCAAAAGTATAAACCATGAAAGCATACCGCTTGCTTGGCTTTTTCTTTGCCATCTACACGGACCGCCTGGAAAACGGTTTTTATTTAGATGTGTGTTTAGTGTTTCATGAAGAACACAGGGGAAGATTTCATGCAATAATGAGAAGAGAGGTACCTTCGCGTTATCATATGCCTCGATGTGCCCACTTATGTTTGTAGGCGTGCACGATAGTGGCCTTCTTACACCCTTGGCAAATGTCTCCTTGACGCTTATTATCCAGAAGCAGCTAGGTAAGCTTTTCCAGGACTTTTGAGCCATCATTATTGACAACATCAACTGGAATTGCTTCTTATCCCGGTACTTTACCGACCGAGGTCCTTTAATGATGCTAATAAAATTGAATGCCAGAAGTCATGCACTATCAAAATATACATAAAGCGTGAATCGACCGAACAGGGAAAACTGCTGATGTGACGAAGTTTATCAGGTTTTGGATAATAAAAGCACATTGAAGTACTGGGGTTATTCAGGGAAACCAGCCAGGAAATGACGATAGTTGAGAACCGGAAAATTTGGCCAGGAGGGTGATGACGTGTTGCAGGCCCAATTATTTTGCATAGGTCAAGGGTTCTGAATCAGAGAATGGGTGGAGGGATGAACGGCTAATCAACGTCAGCCGAAGAAATTTCCGGCGTGGCGACAAACTGTAGATTCTGCAACATTCACCTCGAGATGAGACAATGCAGATTAATTTAAGGAATTCAACGCCCAGGAATTGTGGGAGCTGCTCGGAAGGAAGAACGTGAGTGAATTTTTAACCAGAATATTACTTTTATAATTTTGATGATCATGAGTATCTTATTTTCGGTACAAATGCGCTAATAGAAGAGAACTGATACTTGTTGACTGTGTGTGCCAGAGAAAGAAATAAAAAACGATCTAATGCCTATTGCGTCGACGGAAGTGGATCTGGTTCAGGAAAGTTAGCGTATTATATGTAAGAACATTTAGTAGCCAGTCATTCTGTAATTTATGAAGACCCAAAGTTCGAAGCTTGCGAGTTCACAAATTCTGACTAAGTCCAATTTCGGCTCTTTTGTTATAAAGATGCTGCTCGATTCAAATTTCTTCCATTAACAGAACAAAGCACTTTTTTATAAAAACGAACAGTCTTCTAGTCCATATTTAACATACGTTTTATGAGGACGTGCTCAAACCTCGCTGGTGTTGACGTTTCGGGAAATAAATCGGCTTGTTCTTAATGCCTTGGAGACAAGTCGGGCGAATTGAGTTTAAACCTTGAGATTAGAGCGCGTTACTATCTTGACTGTCGATGCTCAATTTAAGATGATGAGCGTCGCCAACAACCATATATGAGCATCTGTGTCGAGAATTGGAAAAGTGCCAAATCCGGCACGAGATTGTTGCACTAAAATTCTGAAATAAATCCGAGACAGCATTGAGCAAAAGCAGACTAGAAGCGGACGAAGCCCACTGCCCTGGAAAAGTCCATTTCTTAAAAACATAGGTTGAAGATAATGCCAAAAATCTCAACGCACTATTTGTGAGCACCTAAATGAATTAGCATAAAATTTACAAGTTTAGGACCTATTCTGAAATATGCAAGCTTCGAGAGAAGAAGAGAATGGTCAATACTGCCGAGAGCCTCGGTGCAGTCGAAATAATCCGTGTGAAGGTCGCAGCCCTCATTTCTAGATGGTAAAGCATAATGCAAGAGTGAGCTATTACTGGTGTCAAAAATAGACTTTATGAATCCATTCTGAACCGTACTCAGTAAGTTGGTCTCTGTTAAGTGGTGGCTGCTTGGGTGTGTATTGGCCGAACGTCGTTGAATGACGTTGAGCGATTGAGCTTAGGGCGAGCAAAAACGGGTGATTTCTTCCACGAACTACGGTGTCACTTTCGGGAGTGAGATAAAAAATCCTACACAACGAAGTCGATAATGCTTTATTTTAGCCCCTATTTCAAATGCTAACTGGAGCATGTTGTAGTCCAGGATTAGGAGATTGATTAAAACGCAGAACGGATACAGTTACGCTCCATCAGGTATAATTTATTGTTTTTTGAAGGGCACATGTCCAAAGTTGGAAATTTGGAAGTGGAACACTCAAAATTTCGATAAACGCTTCGCACAAGAGGGCAATAAATATATCCGTTTTGACACCTTATATAGGATAAATGTGAACATATTGAGTGCTGAACTGTACGCTTAAAATATGATCTCGTTGTTTGGGAAAATTTTTGCGACATTTAAAGAGTGGCTTTCAGTATCGTCAAACTCATCAGCCCTATATTCGCTCGGATAGTATCTCAAGTCGCCCAAATATACGGTAGGGACGAAAAATCGTTTCATATACCGAAATGACAGGAGAGATTTCGCAAAATTACTACAAAAAGGATAAAAGGCAGACAAACTAATCTATTGGATTCATTATCTTCTTACGGGTACAAAAATTCAAATTCCATAATTTCCTAAGTTTGATACTGCATTAATTCACATAC
This sequence comes from Schistocephalus solidus, assembly GCA_017591395.1. NCBI lineage: Eukaryota > Metazoa > Platyhelminthes > Cestoda > Diphyllobothriidea > Diphyllobothriidae > Schistocephalus > Schistocephalus solidus. Next base: position 93,371 of record WEDG01011267.1, read on the forward strand.
TCTCCTCAGAGGAAATCAGTTCACTCATGAGAATGAGGATGTGTCAGCAAATCTCCCAAAGAGGCTGCTCGAAAATTGAAAAAGGAAAGTTTTAAAACATAGCATCTCTTTAGAAATATATTTTAAAATCTTTTCATAATGTTCATCTAGTCTGGCATTCTTCGGTAACCAATAGATTGCTTTTTTTGTGAATCAGCTTTGAACAACAGGAGCAAGGTCGACAGACTATGAAAAACTTTTCTACGCATGCAAATATTTTTAACTTTTTACAGTAAAATACGTCTCAGCATTAAGTTGCTCATGTCCTAGGTCAGAAGTGAGTGGGTAGAGCGTAGGAATGAGTATAATGACTCCATACAGAAGATTTATTAATTGTATTACATTTGGCCGTTTATAGTGCCACAATTAAGGGTACATAAAAATTGGCCGATTATCAGGGATTGCAATGTGTGCTGGGCGTTCGATATACGAAAAAGGGGCTGCAACTGCAGAGCAAATCATGGGGTCCCAATGTGCACTTTTTCCTGTGAGGGGCCACACCATCGACCTTTTACCCTACTGACCCCACCATTTATTTGAAATTGGTTTCGAATTTCAAGTCCTTCGAGCCTACGAGTCTTTAGTGTAGAATACATGCTGCTGCGAAATTATTATAGAACTTGTCTATATATTCCCCTGAGTTCGTGAATTGCGACTGAA
>WEDG01011268.1:0-26693 GCA_017591395.1 Schistocephalus solidus
GCGAAAATGACAAATAGAAAACCAGTGCTGAGTTTTGGCAGCAACAACCCTATCGGCCACTTGAATATTAATAAGGCAGCGTAATTCACTGACAGCCTCATTCTCTCCTTCCCTTCCCAGCGTGTTGCAGTTGAATGATTCTCCAAATATGGCTAAATATGAGCTTAGGTGCCGTGACTGACCTGGGAATTTTGTCCTGCGTCTTATGCATACCACGCACTTGGTGATCAGTCAATCTAAAAAAATCAGAGTTTGACCGGACGGCACACCCAATATACGCTCCAGATCCCACTTCAAACCCGTTACCCTAGAGTCACCTTCTTTCTGTCAACATACACACACACACACACGTGTCTCCCGAACTGAATAAAGGAGAAACAATTAACCGCAATCAGCGTTTTCGAGCTAAGCAGGAAAGATTTCCTAACACGTAACCCCCGAATAAACAGACCTCATAGAACAACGACAGGTACTGTTTGGTCAAGGCCAGGTCCATGGTACAGGTAAGTCCAAGAGCCAACAGAGCCTCCTTCCGAATGACAAAGTCTTGGTGTTGTATGCTCGGTAGGAGCTAAAAACGGAGAAAACATAAACGAGGGTAGCTGTTGCCAAGGCGCTGCTGAAAGAAAGTTTACGACAGCTCCGCATACAACAAAAAAAACAAAGAGACCGACAGAGCACTTAATTTATAACATGCCTCGGGAATTATCAGTAATACCTACGCCACTAAACGATTAACTTCAACATTCCTACTACTCGAGATAGTAGAGCCAAGCTGCTGTTCAGGAGAATAAGAAATATCAGGTTGGAGTGGCGTTGTGTCTGGCAACCGCAAACGGCCGCTAATTTTTGAATACCCTAACAGATGACTTAGTAGAAAGGAGTACAGCTCCAAATGCCCACCCCCCTTCCCAGATTCAGGCTGATACGACGTGTAAGTTGCCGCAATTAGCGGTGGACGAGTCCGGATTTGGATATAGAAAAGCAAATATTTCGTGATGGAATAAAGTATCCCAACTGTGCGAGTTGATTAATGCTCAACCATGTCTGGGCAGCTGGTCGAAGCGCAGGAAAGAGAAGCCTGGTTTTTTTTGGTGCAGTTAATGTTTTGCACCAGAGAGAGGTACTGTGGATCGCAACTACTTCTTATACTGCCAAGCCTGAAAGGATCGATTTTCCAGAATTATTCTAGTGACTTATCGATGTTGCTGTGGTCAGTATTTCCCATCCAGTAAGAACACTATGAAACCTCTAGGGGCTATTATCTCGACATTTAGTCCTGTCCAGCACAAAGCGAGGTCAAGCTGATGTAGTTTCTGTTACTTTCGGGAGATGTACGTTTAACATGTGTTTGGACATATTTGATCAATACATTTGGCTTGAATGTTAAAAACTCGGCGGCCTCGTTGGAATTCGAAATAATAGCAGCAACGGGAAGACTTGAGTACAGCCAATGCTCTACTCCCGTAAACCGTGAGTTTAATCACACTTGAGTCAAGTTACCAGCTCAACTTACTGCAGCGTATGGAGTCCAGCAATTCTGAGACAGTAAGTTGACTGCTGTAACGGAATTTCCTATGCAATCAATCTAAAATCGACCAGTTCATTAACAGAATAACTTAATTGATATTTTTGGCAGATTTAAGTAATTCATTTGACCCAATCGTAATTCAACTTATGGTTACCAGCGGGCCCTCGTGGCTTAGGTGCTCAGAGCTTTGACTGTACGAAAACTGTGCCTTTGCTGTCATGGGCTCCAATCTCGTGGAGGCCGCCGAATGTTTCGGAAATGGCTCTAATTAGATAAAGGGTTTTTAAATCTACTACCCAAATGGAGCTAATGTTATAGGCTTTTGCGTTCTTGTGCCATGTTTTCTATCTCCTGTGCTATTCATTTAGTGCATTTCCTAATCGTAGGCAATGTCTTCTGCAAAACAATTCGGCATTTAGTATCCACGATATCACAAAACGTTTGCTGTGTTTTTCTGAAGTTCTATCATACGATTTAGCATACTGATAATGAATGAAGAATCCACAGTCGATGAAAAGGAAATGTTGAGTCGTTTCGTGCACTGTGAGATCCGACTGGATAACTTGGAAGCCGTATGTAGGAAGTAGAGGATCATGGCTGTTGACCGAAGAAATGTCGAAGCGTGTACTAAAATTACTTCACCATACAGGCAAGGCAACTGTGAGCAAGGTTAAATCGTAGATAGAGGATTACACCTTTCGCAATAAGCTTTCAAGCAAACTTAGCCAGCATTCTCTGCAGGAAATGTAGCACCCCTAACTTTACTTATAGTTGCTCTCAGCACTGCTTGTGTGGGCGTCTTATTTATGTCCAGTGTGGCAGTTGATATTGTCCTTTCACAAATCAGATTTTCAGCGGGAGAAATCAGGTTTGCATACGAAGAACTTCGGATCAGGAAAAGGTTTTGCGCTAAACACTTTGAGGGTGTGCTGGTTCCCAAGGTGTTTACTATTAAGAGGAAGAAAGCCTGTGAAGTACGTACAATGCTGTAGACAAGAGATCGCAGGGAAGGTGGAAGGCACCAGAGGGTGGAAGACTTCTGAAGGGTGAAAAGAACCATCTTATTTGCCTTCAGAATAACATCAGAAGGCAGACGACCCAGATACCGTAACTGGGCCTGGATCAACTTCAGGTGGGGTACTGCGATTTGGTCATCGTCTTCTTCCTCTTCCTCCTCCTCAGTATCAATTATCTCGATGGCGTCCGGTTCATCCTTTATAGAGACTAGCAGCGGTGAATGCGCATTGGTCGGGAAGGATCTTCCGGAATCAACCCTGCACCATCAAGTCATGTGGCCAAGACAAATGTAAATGCAAATTAACATGTTACACCACGACATTCCCCATAAAACTTTGTAGCATAAAAGTCCGCTAGGATTGTTAAAAGATCCCTGATGACATGAGTTACAACGCTAAAAAAATTACGAGATCCCGAAAGGACCAATAAAAATCAGAACCCCGATGACCATGCTGCAGCTCTGATGAGGTCAGTATCAATCAGCGTATTTGGAGAAAATGACAGAAGCCCTTAAAAACTCCATTTAAATGGTACAAATCTGCCAGAAAAGTAGTTGATTTAAAAATTTTTTACAAGTAGTCTTAGTGTGCATAATGCATAACGCTAATAATGAAAGCAAACTTTTAAAATGTGTGACATTTGCGAAACAACATCGAACAACACATCCACTGCATTCTCACTATTAAATATTCAGCAGTGTCAAAGTTAATGTAAACAAAACGATCTATTGACAACAAAGTAGTAGGGTTATCTCACTAACTCGTAAGATGGGATAGGAGCGTTCTGATTGACCTTTAACAGGTAATTATCCAGACATGTCGTGAACACACACGGTGGGGGAATGCACAATATCTGTTGGTAAAGAGTCCTACTCAAGCATGACTTTCGGTGAGAAAAAGTAAAAGCGTTGATTGATTTGGTACAGTTCCTTTTGAAGTTGGCAATCGTGTCCTCTGACATCCGTCTTCGGTGCCACTTCAAAATTTTTTCAAATTCACGTCCAGATCAAGTACCCGTAGCAACTGAAACGTTGCTATAAGGTCCTCCCTGCCCTTTGTATAGTGGAGGGGATAGAGATTAACGGCGGTCAGTCGCTACTCTTAGGTCCATTTTTTGACTTCTGGAACAGCCTTTGCATCCGGCCCTTCAAGAATACCTCTGTCGCTCGGAAGCCACGGCCATCAGGCCGGTACCGCATATCTCAGTTGCGGCCGCACAAATGCTCCATGTACCTCGCCGAAGATACCATCATTGAAGTTTAAAAAGTTATTCGTATTGCGCTGATATTTGACATTGCCGCGCGCTGCGACTTTGCAAAACGCCAAGGTCGTTTTGCAAATATATACCAGTATTTCTGATTAATCTCTATAAACGCTTTAAATTGCTCGGATAAGATGAACCTTTCTTGTGTACAGGACCGTGGTCTTCTTCATCTTGACTAATGGAAGGACAGAGTTGTAGCATCGTACTCCAATCCTAGGATCATTATTTTGAAAAGACCGGCGGTCTACAATCGATGCGGTCGTAATCGTAAGCCGGAGTGATAACCAGCAGGACGGATGCAAGGGGAACATGGGGTTCCAATGCCTCGCAAAGTTCACCCACTTGAGCGGATAACTCTTGGGGATTTCCCAATAAACGTCTCGGGTATCCCGACCGAAGACAAACAGCGAACCGTACAGGGCCACAGGAGCGAAGGTGGTATCGAAATCGTCTCTCTTAGCACACTGGCTTGCGATGAACGGCCACTTAGGTCATTAGCAAATACAGACTCAAAAGAAGGCTATTCTTGTGATCACCCTCTTCTGAAAACGCAGTCAACTTTTAAGGCGAAGTAGACAGAGAAAGGCGGTGGGTGTGAAATCGTTAGCATTAACGGAGTATATGTTAGCCGTATGCTAAACTTCAAAAGGGGAATGGACTTGCATTTTTTTGCTGAGCTGCCTTTCGAGGTCCCTAGAAGACTCTTTTTCCCTTCTTTCGTCAGAAAACCTAGCTACATTTTCAAGGGACCTTACCCGTTAGCGGGTAAATCAGCACAGGCACGTTAGGGACCGGAGAAAAGAGCTGTTATTCACGCTCACACTACGGAAGTTTCAAAAATGCAGGAGAAAGCGAAGCCAATGATTTTTTAAAAAAATATTCTTTGAATAAAATTAAATCAGGCCAAGAGCTGACTTTGCGATCTATCAAAATTAATCGGACTGAAGACATAACTACCCAGAGATCTGCTGGCCGAGGGCAGTGCGTTCTTCTTCCAAGCGAGCGCATTGGTCCCGCAGAGTGGCTGCGCGTTCGTAATCCCCAGCGTCGATGCTCTTCAGGATGGACGCATTAAGTTCGTTGATCTGCATGCGCAGTTGAGAAACCTGACAAATAAAATGAGGCAAGTTTCATCACAAGCACTGCGAGGCAAGACATGAGCTGCCTATTTATTTGATTTCGGTGATGATAGCCCAGTAAACATTTAAAAATTCAACTTCACCGAATGCCTGTTTTCAATAATTCATCCCCGGGCCTGTATAGTAATATAAGTTAGGGTGGAGCAGCGAAAATTCAAACAGCCACTGAACAGTGCCTAGGGGGGGGGGGGAGGGTTGAGGGCGTTCAAACAGGTCGGAGTTATTAAACTCTAGTTCTGTCAGGAGATGGGGGAGTCTAACCGTAATTTATGCTTGGTTCTCATCGCTGGAGCGTGACGAAGCACGATGCGGAAACGAACATGTTCAGCTCAGCTTGGGCCTGGGAAGTTTGAGGGCTTATCTAAATGCCTTCTTCGAGCGCAAGACTGGGTTGGCCCGAGGGTGAATAATCGCACACACGTACTGTCGACGAATTTGCCTTTTCAGTATTCACTTTATCTTGGTACTAAGAGATGAAGAAGAGGGAAATTGGTCGACGGAGGCAACACTGGTACCTCGACACTGTAGAGGTTCGAACGAACGTTCCCCTGAAATAAATAACGAGGTGATGTAACCCCAGTGACGAAATTAAGTGTGACTGTCTTTTACTCGACCTCGCACCTTTCGCGTGGATTGCAAAATACAACCTCACCTACGATGTTAATAATACAGATAATCTGTGAATTGGAAAATGAATTAATGCGTTTAAAGGCGTGCCGTTGAAAAGGTTAAGGTATTTACGAATGTCCATAAGAAACTAACGTCCAAGTAAAGCCAAATTACACAAGAAGAAAAAATTGGATGCATTCAGCTTGCAGTGATGACAACATCGGTACGTATTTGGCCCGCCGCTCTTGTTGAAGAAGATCATAACAATATTAATGATGCTGATGATGATGAGGAAGAGGTGGTGGTGGTGGGGTTGGTGGTGGTGGTGGTGGTATAACGAAGACAAAGTTGGTAGTGTTGCTAATTCGGTCAATGATAATCATGCCTTTGTCGACATTTGTCCATAAAAGTTGCAATTCAGACAATCCACCTGCAGCGCACACCACTTAAAAGTAACAAATGACGAAGTTATATGGAGGGATTAAAAGCCGTCGAGACGGGGAGAGTGAAAGACCCTGTGATACCTTGTCGTGAAGAGACCGTTTATTGGCCTTCGGTTGGTCATCACCTTTCTGTCGCGCCGTGTTGGATGAAGGGCGGTTAGTCCAATGACCCGAAGTAGTGCCTCCTCTTTTCTCTGTGCTTTGGCTTCTCATTTCTTGGCTCCCAGCCGATTGCTCAGCAGGGCTACAGGCCTCCTCAGCCAAATCTAATAACTCAGAGATGGATTCGGCGACCATTTGGACGCAGGACCTCTGAAAATAAATAATGAAAATCAAAATACTTATTATTGTCCTGGTCGTCAATCCGAAGCCCGAGGGCAGGCAGAAGTAGATACCACTTTTATAAAAAAAATTAAAAACATTTATTATTAAAGACAATATCAAGATCGAAGAATGCTTGAAAAGGACAGGGTGCAAACGAATGCAGGACTGCGTCGTGAGCTTGATGAAATCGTACCCAGGTAGAAAATGTTATGGGCATGTGCGTTCACCGATTAGGTAGCGGAATGTGCTCGTTCCGTTGTGCCTTGGGGCTCAAGCTAGAACCCCCGCGGGCCATTACGTAGCAATCAAATTGGACAAAGGAGACTAGAGAAGGTTATTTTTGACTTCCGTCAACCATATCCGACCGCGTGTATGGATAACCTGGGATTCGAATCCCAGAAATGTTCACTGCTGTATCCTTTGACTTTTAGTATTCCTTCTCTTCATATATGGCTTGTTGCTAAGCGACTGCCTTCGGGGACTCTGGGTTAAGCCCAAAAGCACAAAGGAATGAACATATCCCGTAACCTGATCGACGAACGCACGTGCATACAATAGTATATAACCCTTTGAGTCCCCTAAACGGGCCGGGTGGTAGATGCACTGGACCAACACGGGGGCCAAATCAGAGTACGACAGGCGTTATTTGCCGAACATGGAGGTGGGAGGTCCCATAACAAATGCTGAACATGGGGGCGCGCCGAACATGGTCATACGTAGGTGCCGGCTCATGTCGCAACCCACTCACCTACTCCGTGAGATATGATTCACCTGCGCCTGACCCCGCCTTCGGTCTTCTTGACTCTGTCTTGCCACCGGGCACAGACGAGTGATGGAAGAGATAGAGAGTCCTATAGATGCTTTGAAAGTCTACTATCACTTAAAACTAATTTGCGCACAAGTCGCCGTCTCTGCACCAATCTTCTGTGGAGCATACGGTGGACATCGTCGGACTACGACGGCCGAACTAACGTGTACATCTCTTAGTAAACTGACAGGACAACAGCCCAATGGCGAAATAGTAGAGCATCGGAATACTGCACGCTCAGTGTACAAGTAATCCGTATGCGAATCTCAGGTTTAAATGACCTGGGATCTGGTACGGCTGGCTGACGGCAGCTAATAAGCCAGAAATGACCACCCAAGTTTCCGAAACGTAGTGGATGGCAAAATAATGCATTAAGCAGCACGAAATGGCACATAACTTTTCAACAGTATAATTCAGTTTTGAGCTTCTTCGCCTATTTATTTGCCAAAGAACGCATTTGAATTATGTACTATACTTTACACAGTAGCCCAAAACAGTTTCAGCATCTCGAAAGTTTCGAAAGGAAAATTTAGCGGGCCTCTAGACTCGGATTTATGTGCAAATTTGTACTAAAACTTTAGACAGTGTGACGTAAATTTTAACTGCATCATCTTCAAGATGTGGGATTACACCAGTTAAAACGTATTTTTAACCTAACGACAAGCTTGACATTTTACATAAAAATTTTTGCAATAACAACGTCATTGACGTCAGGTACGGCAAGCGTCTGTTTTTGGACAAGGGGAGCCCGAGGACCTGTATAAATGCCTTCTGCGAGCACAATGCTAGGCTGGTTAACCGTATAGTTGCTGTTTTTGCATCGTAAGCATCCACTGGCTCGGGAAATCGGAGTGTCTCAACGGCACTTTAGAGATAACTCCAAAGGCTTGGTTGAAGTTTATCCGGTGACCGGCGTCGACTAAGTTAGCCACAGCTGCACTAAATATAGACCTATCCAGGCTTCGATTTAGCTAAGCAGGATGGTGCTCTCCTATCCACTTTGACAGGCGCGTAGTCGGTCGACCAATATAACCTGAGCAACTGAATGCGTAGATGCACACTGAAGAGGTCTGACAGGGCAGTCTAACCTTACCTTCAAGGCAAAATAGAGGAGTGCTTGTGAAAACTAGCCCAATTCGGTGGTTGGTTACATGTACGCATTAGCAGCGTTTATGCGACGTTTCAGAAATTCGCTCGCCGACAGTGAAAGGAAGGGGCTCCTTCTTTTCAGCCGCCCATACATCTGCTTATGGCAGAAGTCGTTCCATATATTTCACAAAAACCTGCTAGGGGAAGAAATTATCTCGTGCAGTTTTTTTGTATGAGGGCAGTGTATACGAAGTGCATATTCTCATACCTCGGTTGGTGAGGCAGCGCATTAAGCATCGTTGTTGCCGTAGCAGGAAAAACATGAAGAAATCTGTGTATTACTGTCTAGGTTTTCTAACGAAATACGCTTCAACGAATTGTTCCATCAGGCGTTCGACTAGGAAGGACGCCCCGAAAGATGAACGCTGGTTGAGCCTGATTCACTTGATCAAGGAGGGTGCTTAAATCAAGCTTCTTATCTGCTGTTTTAAGAATGCCAGTAACATTTATATAATAGGAATAAAGATCCTTTATAACAGGAGCTGTTTGCCCCTAAAGACATCTGCTAGTAGAGATCTAAGGGGTGATTCAATCATTAATGCGTGGATGTGGCGTCAGAATTGGCCACCGATACGGTCAGTGGTTGGTGCGAGGTACAATGAAGTCCCTAATCTTTACCAGAGTATCAACATCCAGGATCCACGTCCTGAAGGTTGAGGAAGAGCATCCGTCAAAGCGGCTATTCTACGGCAACGTAGCTGTGGGTGGTCACAGACAGGATGAACGAAAGTGTCACTTTAAGTACGCCTTGAAGATCTCAATCAAGCCCTTGCAAATTAACCCGGAAAGCTGGTAGGACGTCGTTCAAGATCGATAGACGTGGTGTAACCACGTAGAGACTGGTACGGCCATATTTGATGCCCAACGCGCTGTCTTTGCCAATGCGCAAAAAAACTGACCGACGATTTTCAAGTGTTATAGACCAATGACTTCAGCAGTCAGGCTCTAGCTTCCCGTCCACACTGTCAACAGACATTCGGCCTCGTTGGACATCTGGGTATCGGGTTCAATTTAACCCAACTCACCCGTCTCTCATCTTGCAATGCATTATTGCTATTGTCAATGCTAGCAAAACAAAAGAGAACAACTAACGATCAACGAAATAGAACTGCCACTGCACATACTGCCAACAGGGTGAACTCAATTACAACCTGTAACCATTTCTACCACAATTCCTAATCACACACACGACAGTTCAACCGTCGTATTCCGATCATGTCCACTGTATGCTCCACAGAAGGGTGACGCAAGGACGATGACTTGCGCGTGGATTAGTTTTAAGTGATAGTAGCGTGGTGCTGGAGCTACCGCACTCGCTCCTTATCCCTCACCTGAGCCCTGTGTCATGGCAGAGTCAAGAAGACTGGAGGCGGAAGAAGACACAGGTGGCTTGCGCGGCCGGAGCCGTCCCTGGGCGTACCACCACACCTGGCTCGGATCCCACGGAGTGCGAGTGCCCTAAAGACCACATTAAGAAGGAGCCATTTCAGCCTGACTCTCAGACCACCGGTCAGCCAGTCCACACAAAACACACACTGGTCTGACCACGCGGTCCGGCTTATCCCGTCAGTTGGCAGCCTTCCAAGTCACGGCTTTTGGCGCACCGTGATAGTTTCAAGCGCGTCAGATTGTTTATAGTGAGGAACATGCGCTAGGCCGTCGACCTCACTCTCTACCTCACCCCCACAATCAGACCATCGTTCGAGTCGGTCAGTTGTCTGATGCGGAATTGGGCGCAGCAGCTGGTGACATCGTCTACGTGTACTACGTATAAGACCTGGCCCCCCAAACACAAGCACCAGGAGTTTACACAACAAGTCTCACATGTGTAAGATAGCAAGAGATCACGTTAAGAGGGAGCCATTGCAGCCTGAATCTCAGACAACCAATCAGCCGCTCCAGACAACACACATTGGACTGACTGCGAGGTCTGAGTGTAACTGTCACTTGGCAACCTTCTAACCCACGGCACTTATCACCCCGTGATATTCTCAAGCTCAGACCACATACGCAGCAGAGGAGCTACACGAAGAAGGCGCCGAGGATCATACTTTCCTTTCAATCAGCTATGCAGACTGAGTGCATGTTTTTCATGTTGTTTCGTGTGATCGTGTGAGGTGCATAGGCTGATGAGGAGAGATGTAGTGTTTTGGTATAGTCGGCGTTGTTTTACCGCGTGTTTTCATGGAAACGCATGTGAACTTATAGGTCCATGCGATGTGTGAATGTGCGTGGCCAGTGCGCACAGTTGAGTCAGATGCGGCGGGTGTATGTTGGTGCTCCTGGCACTGCTTTGCCGGTCACTGTGCGATGGATTCGCAATTAACCGATCAGGCCGATGCGTGATGTGCATGTGAAGTGAAAATTAGGACAAGATAGGTCTGGAGGTGCTGGGTCTGGGGGGGGGGGCTGCTGCTGGTGCTGGTAGTCGAAGAGCAAGTCATGGACTGCAGTCGTAGACACACATGTTAAAGCCTGCATACGCCGACTGTTGAGAGGTTGTCCATCAGTTCTATAAACGATGCGGATCCCAGGCTGCTCATCATGGTACGCGTTCATCAGCATAGCAGAGAACATGAGACTAACCAGGGTGGGAGCCAATACGCAGTCCTGCTTCACTCCGTTGGTCACTGCGAATGCTTCGGATACCGTACCGTTGCCAGTGACGCGCGCCGTCATCCCATTATGAAGCTGACGCACCATGTGCGTGAACCGCTCAGGACAGCCGAATTTCTGCATGACTTTCCACAATCCGTCGCGATTCACCGTGTGAAAGGCTTTCGTCACATACACGAAGGTAGTGTAGAGGCGGGTTCGCATCTCCTGACACTTCTCTTGTAACTGGCGGGCGGCGAAGGCCAAGTCGGTTGTTGCACGGTGTCGTCGGGAGCCACATTGGCTTTCCGGGAGCAGGCGCTGCTCTAGGTGACCGTTCAGAAGATTGAGAAGGATACAGGCGAATATCTTCCCGGCGATGTTGAGCAATGCGATGCCTCTGTGGTTATCACAGCGTTGCCGGTTACCCTTCCGCTTGTAGAGAAGAACGATGGTCGCATCTTTTAAATTCTGAGGAACTTGTTCTTGGCGCCACATCTCTCAAAAGAGCGTTGTGAGTCCCGCCATCCGCCGGGGCCCGCTGTGCTTGTAGACTTCCGGTGGGATTGCGTCGGATCCCGGTGCTTTCCCGCTGGAAATATTTTGCACGGCTCGGATGGTTTCTGGTAGGGAAGGCGGCAGATCCAGGTCATTGTTCGTATCCACTTGAGGGAGCCGATCAATGGCAGCATCGGAGATTGCTGATGAGCAAGTTAGGACACTTCTGAAGTGCTCGGCTCAGCGCTTCAAAAGTTGGGATTTCTCTGATAGAAGTTTTGTGCCGTCAGAGCTGAGCAGCGGTGCGGTCCCCTTGATGCAGGCGCCGTAGATGCCCTTGATGGCTTTGAAAATGTTTTTCATTTTATTTCGGTCCGCATACCCCTGGATTTCCTCAGCCTTTCGAATCATACAGGCATCCTGCATCTCCCGCAGCCGTTGCTGTACAAGGCGGTGACATCTGAAGCAGGCTTTTTTGGTGGCGTCAGTCCGAAGGTCCATGTAGGCTGTGTGTAGTCCATTCTTATCCGCGAGTAAGTTGCTGATTTCGGCGTTATTGTCGACACACCTGTCCTGGTGTTGACGGCGTGCGCATCCGAGGATTTCAAGGGTGGTGAACTGAATTACATTTCGCAGTTGACACCATCGTGTCTCCACGGTGGCGCTATTATCTGGAGCATGCAGGTTCTCTGGGTTATCTGGTTGCTGAAATCAAAACAGTGAGCAGGCAAATTTAACAAAAGGGTATTTTAATTACCTGGTGGTCGCTTACACACCGTAACAACCAAGGGAAGCGAGTCCTGTGGTCAGCTGGCAGCCTTCCAAGCCAATAATTTTGGCGTATCTTGATAATTTAAAAAGCCTGTCGGATTTATTATAGTATGCAATGCATAATTGTCCTGGGGATTAGTTCCACGGAGTGGGCCGCAATCTCTCCTTCCTCACCCATGCACCAGGTGGCTATCTGATCATGTGATTGGGCGCAGTGGCTGATCGAAATGCAACAGTCCATCTACGCGGACCACATATGACCTGGTTACGTACTAGGTCGCATCAAAGTGCAGGCGTGAATGGTGCACGTTCAGTACCTACGTCGGCATTGTGATTCGGGCTCGTGTTTTGGGTGCACGCGTCGGCCAGTCGAGGTGTGGTAGTGGGAGTTGGGGAAGAGGGGGTGTAAATTCAGCGTTCTCATACCACAGATTTTCATGAAGACGCATATGATCAAATAGGCCAATGTAGTCATGTGCAGTGTGTGCAGGTAAAGCGGAAACGACTGTTGTATATTCGGGCTCCTGAAATATTTACGTAAATTTTATTGCGATGGATTCGTGCGTGACCGGTCAGAATTGTGTATGTGCTCCCTCCTGGGGTGTAGGCGGTACTAGTTAGGGGTAGCACCACACAGATAGCATTTGGTCACTCCATTTGTCTCGTACAGGTGGTGAATGCTCCTTTGGCCACCTCTAACTGGCACCCAACTCTCACCTGTGGATCCTGTAATTTGGGATCTTCCCAAAATCCACACCCCGGGCAACCGTCTCGACCGGCGGGCTAAACCATGTGAGGGTCTCCGGTGTTGTGTGTGCCTACACACTCGGTATGTCTGACTCCCGAACTTCCCACCTCCCCCCACTCAAAAAGTCCTGCGAGCTTGGGTCGCTCTGTAACTAAAACAAAACCGTGACCCATAGTGGAGTTCGGCAGCCGTCTGGGATGTCCGAGCAGCCCTATTTAAGGACAGCACTGCTAGCCTCCTCGCGGAGGAAGGGGATAGAAAAGGTGCCCTATACAAATGCTGGGTCTCACGTCTTCTGCAGCCAGCCCTGGCTCGCAGATCACAAAATACGCGGTCGTGAAACTCAAACAAACAACAATACCCCCGTCCCCATCCCCCTCGCCATACCCTCCAGGCTGCTCGGGTGAGTCCACTCACACTAGCAGCCTGGAATGTTCGTTCCCTTTTAGACAATCCGAGGAGCAACCAGCCGGAATGGATGACGGCGCTAGTCGCTCGGGAACTGGCGCGCTACAAGGTGGACATTGGTGCAATCAGCGAGACCCGATTCTCTGAGCAAGGTCAGCTGGAGGAGGTGGGTTCCGGCTAAACATTCTTCTGGAGCCGCCGGCATCGCCTACAGAACTGACGGGCACCTTCTCAACAATCGGCGTATGCAGGCTTTAACATGTGTTTCTACGACTGCAGTCCATGACATGCTCTTCGCGGACGACTGCGCCCTTAAAACTGCGACGGAGGAGGACATGCAAAGGAGCATTGACCGCTTCGCCGCAGGCTGTGCCAATTTTGGATTAACAATCCGTCAGCCAAAACGGTTGTCGTGCACTGGCCGCCACCCAGCGTGGAATACAATGCTCCCCGAATCAATGTCAACGGCACTCAACTCAAAAATTTGGAAACGTTTGCTTTCCTGGGAAGCACCCTGTCACGCAACACGAGAATCGACAACGAAGTTGCTCAACGGATCTCCAAAGCCAGTCAGGCCTTTGGCCGGCTGCAGGCCTCAGACGTTTCCTTTTCCGTCCCACTCTCCCGCCTCACCCCAACTCCCCCTCGCCTAGGCCCCTGACAGAACTAGACCTCTGAAGGCCCCCAACCCTTTCCCCCAACTTGCTGTTCATTAGTTGTTTAAACTGTTGCTACTCCACCCTCCCGCCACCTATTTTAACTGGGCGGAGAGTTCCTCTTCCAGGGGCGGCCATCCAAATTATCCTTACCCTAATGTCCCTGGAATGTGGCGCAAAACCACCACCGGGGAAGGGGGTGAGGGAGGAAGATAATAAATCCCTGCCATCTTGAGCATCCTGCCGCTTATCAAGTCCAGGACAGGACGGCCACACAGCACTTAAGCCCTGAAAACAAAACCCGATAACGAACACACTCGATGTAACGGAAAAATTGCAACCAGAGCGCACAACCCCTGCTGAGACTCAACTCCACCTCCCCCTAATCGAAGTGGGGACTCACGCACGCACGCCTGCCAAGGAAGCGAAAGAAAAAAATCGATAAGCCGGAGGTTGACTAGCACGGCACGCCACTTCCATGTCTGTTCGATTAAATACATTTAACGCTTTGATAATGATGGGCTGACCAAACTCTGAGGAACATCAGAAGGATGACTTAGACATGGGAATGGAAACCGCCCGCAATGGATGTGGCGTTGCGTTCAATTCCGGGAAACTTAGGGCTAGGATAAGGTGAGGGTTAGGGCTAATGTTTAAGGTTATGTTTAAGGTTAGAGTTAAGGTCAAACTCAAGGTTTGAGTCAGGAGTGTGTTGAAGGTTAAGGTTAGGTTTCGTGTTAACTTTAGGGTTTAGGTTTAGGGTAGGGCTAGAGCAAACATTAAGGTGACAGTTCCTTTTTATGTTCGGGTTATTGTTAGACATAAAACACGGCAATTCGTACCCTTGCTCAAATTTCCCAAATTTAAGACACGGGAATAGGTACCCCTCCAGAAATTTAAGTGGGTGGGGCGTTCCTATTACCGTATCCTGTTTAGGCTGCCATACAAGTCATTCTTACCCATCAGCATTCCAATAAAACTGTTCCGTTGAACCCGTCTTCTTTCTACAATTATCAGACTTTGCCAAGCTGAACACATTCATCTACCCCACTGGCCTAAACAGTGGCCAACTGTCCAACTACCGGCGGCTGACAGAGCGTTTGTATACTGCCCGCATTCACAATGGGATAATTAGCGTATCTCTCGTGTAAATTGTAGTTGCTATGTCATTTTGTACAAAATCTTTCACTGAAAACAGCTCAAACTTATTTAACGATTGCTTAACGCGGGAGTACAACTCGGTTGGTCGAACCCTGTCTGGTTAATTCGAGTCATCGTCAGAATGGAGAGCACAACTCAGTTGGTCAAACCCTGTCTGGTTAATTTGGCAGTTTATGTACAACGTTTATCTACCATTGCGGATGATTTAAGTAACAAAGCCTTCTAATGAGTGGATAAAAGTGTTACCAGAGGTAAAACATACCACGTTTGGGTTCAGGTGGAAACAGCGTGCCAGAAGAGGCCCAACGAGGCGAGGGGGGACCTTCGGACTGACAAGCCAGCCGCGCAGAGCATCACAAAGGCGGCGTCGTCCAAATTCATCCGAAAGGTCCAGAGCGTCACAGAACTCGAAGACGTGTTCAAGCACACACTCGGCCTCTACCATGTTCTCATTGTAATCCACGTCGGCACATAACAGTTCCAACAGGCTGTTGACGCGCCTATAAAGAAAAGGTGCAGATGCGGATGCCTAAATTGGCTGCGACTGATT
Source organism: Schistocephalus solidus (assembly GCA_017591395.1). Taxonomy (NCBI): domain Eukaryota; kingdom Metazoa; phylum Platyhelminthes; class Cestoda; order Diphyllobothriidea; family Diphyllobothriidae; genus Schistocephalus; species Schistocephalus solidus. Next base: position 15,671 of record WEDG01011268.1, read on the forward strand.
GCGGAGAAATGCAAAAACACTGCAGGTGCCGCAAAACCCGTGAACTCAATCCCGGTACTGCGGAAGAAGGCAAAAAAACAGGACTGGCAACGCTGATTAGTGGTTGCAAAAAGGCCAGTAGTATTGCATACATGTTCCTTGCTAGACGACCGTAACAGCCGCTGTGGAAACCTTTGAGCTTTAAGATGATTCAGCCGTTCTGACATTCTCGAGAAATGAAGGGATGTTTATTCCTCTACGAGAGCCGAAAACTTTATGATGTATGACAATTAAAGCAGGCTGAGTAACATTACTTCAGTTCTGAAATATGGAAATCTCGGGTATTTGGTTAAAATGTATGTAGCTTTAGGCGAAAAGACCGGATGTTCCTGTCAGCCGATTAATTTTCCTCTCGCTTCCGATGACGAGGCACTTTTGGGTATACCGAATATCCGGATTTCATCAAAACTGTGAGAAACGTCGCATGCAAGCCATGAATTAGTCAACTGGCATGTTTACTGACACCCAGTTACCAAGGCCTGTGAACACAGCTCAACAGTTCGGTCAAAAGTCACTCCTGGTGAAGCTAAGTTTGAATCGAACTGGGTTGTACAGTGGAATACAGCCTTGACGAGGGGACCAAATGGTAGTTCGAAACGTAAGATAAATATACAGTTGGGCTAAAGTATCCCCTTCTCTGCTTCTCCTGTAGATGTATATGTATATGAGCAGAACGTTCCTCGATTCGACAGTGCATCTGATTCACAGGGGAAATGTCGGCCAATGGAGCTTACTCCAGTTCCCCTATCATGAAACGTTCTTTGGTGTGCTATTTCGGCGCCAAACCGTCTCCTTCTTTACCTAATGATGTACCTGCGATTCGAGCATCCAGGTCTAGTGGAGAAAAAGAATGTTGTTCACCTTCAAGCGCCCTTTGTAGTTTATCTTCTATTGCTCCTCTGTTTTGGTGATGTCAAATCGATAATACACTCAGAAGGCCCCCTTCAACGGTCAGACAGTTTTCCGGTCAAACTCTTTAGAACGCAGGGCACACTTACTTAATTCTGATCTAAAGACAACTCAGTCTGGCAGAATGACCTTACTGACAAAGACAAGGCAGACTGGAATGGTCATTTCTGGTTTATCAGCCGTCGTCAGTCTGCCACACCCAACCTCAGGCGTTGCGTCACCCGAGGCTCGAACTAACAAACTGTTTTTGGTAATGTCGCTCAGCCTATATTACTAGCCGCTGTGCGACTGCCCAAGCACAGCGGGACGAGTGAGTCCCGTAACCGATTGATGAGCGCCCATCCACCACAATTAAGTTTCTTCGGTTGGGCAAGTTCTTTGTGGTTAAAATCCTTAGTTCCTCCCCCCTCCAGTTGTTTTTCTGCTGTCATGATATAGCACTGGAAAAAAGGAGAATACGACTTACTTACACAGAATATTCTAATTCAGACTCCTTGTGGGCCTCTTTAATTTACCGTAAAATGTTGAATTCGGTACTGTACCAGAGCATTTGACGTATGCTTGCTGACGGTGTAAACTTTATCGGAATAAAGCATCCTCTCCAAATTTTTCCTAAAATTAACCTGTTATATATATCCTGTTAATTGCAGATAATGGTCAAACTAAGCGATTTGGAAACTAGACTTTCCGAAGCAATATCTAAAACTAGAGCGGTTGATTACTTCCCGATCCAGTAACAGATAGGAAAACCGTGAAATAGTGATGAAGGGAAAAGATGAAGGATTTGCTAATGCGGATGACAAAATCCAGCCGTCAGCCATTCAACTGCGGGCCATCATCGCACCACGTGCGACGAGCGTGGAAACCGATACTCTTGACAGGCACGCAGGGGCACAGCAACAGCATGGGAACTGCATATTGCAACATCTGGTCGGTCAGACAACTATCACACCACGTGGAATTATCTGCGATGCACCCGGCAGCTGTGAATTGTGATACACATGTAGTGGCCCAGCAACTACATCCCATAAATGCTGCAAAACCTGGGCAATCAAATACCCTTCTCAGACTCTGTTTCTGATGGTGGATTAAAGGGACAGCCCGAAACGTCAGGCTAATAAAGCCCTTGCTCCAGTGATCGTGTCTCCTTCTTTGAGACGAAGGATCCCAACCAATAGTACGGGAAACTACTTTTAACAATATGCGTTCGTGAATTTTGTCCTGAAGAACAACAAAACTATTTCATAGTTGATGAGAAAACGTGGTCTGTTTATATGACAACCAATATACACTATGTACCGTTTGTAATCTTTAAATATGCTATTCGATAGTGGCTTAGCTTATAGACCACCCTCGTTTCCATACTGCCATTTGAATAGTTTGAATTTCGCCGTTGTACCTGGAAGACTATGAAAATTCGCTTTTGAAAGAAGTAAATGTTAGGTTTTGGGAAACTACTATTTAAGGGCTTCCTGGAACTTTCGTTCAAATATTTGGTTTGTCTGGTATCCTTTGGTTTCTTAGGCCTGATTCCGAACTAGGCCAATTATTTAACCGTCTGGCTCATCATCAAAGGAATGTCTGTACGTCTTTGCATAGCATCAGAAGGATAAATAGGACATTTGTTTTAGGAAATACACGTTAAAAGCAGTTTCGAGGATGCAAATGTATACAAAACAACAACTCAATTTTCAAAATGACAGCAAATGCCGGACTTTCTTGGAAAAAGTATTTTCAAATATCGAGTTCCGGAAGACGCAAGGCTTTACAATAAGTTGTAATACAGCGAAGTATACTACTACTGCCTGTTGGCAGCTTGTGAATATTATGCAGTTATTCCGCAGTAGCTGAACTTCAGCTCAAATATGCTATCAATTTTCGAAACGAGTCTGAAAAGGTCTGTTCCGGAGGATTTACTCCAAATTCGAACATTACTTGGATCGGAAATTAAAAATGTTGGAAAGTAATTTCGTCCAGTCTTTAGAAAAAGGAATTAACCGCATACAAGCATGTAAAATTAACAAAGATACGAACGTACCTACACTACTCAGAAAGTTATTCGTTTGTGGTCGAGAACAACACAGGTTGCTGGACCACAAAGGGGTAGGAAAACATAGACAAAAACATTTTGCTTGGACCAAATGAACGCGGCTTGATATATACACTGCAGAGAATGTCTATATGCGGGTATCTGCAGTAACGTTACATAAAGGACTTCTCTGTAGAGCATAGCTCAAACCAACAAAACTTTAAAAACGGTATAGTAAATAACCCCAGAGCATGAACGAAGCTGGCATCTTCATTTCCTTATTTTCGCTAGGAGCACAACACACGGTCAGTGACATAACTCATGCAGATAAGAAAGGATTACTTAAGTGGGTTATAACTACCGTGCAGCCTGATGCGGATAAATTTCGACACGCCAGGATGCTGGCTCTCGAATTTACGCCTGTAAAAACCGCACTCGGTAAAAGGTGACTGCTTAAATCATTGTTAAATTTATAAGGCCAGCGAAAGCCACTTTAAAAATGCATACAAATTAAGTAGTCATGTTTTACCGAGTGTGCTTTTCGCGGGCAGTCGAAGGGAAGTGTACTCAAAAGCCGGTATCCTGGCCTGTCGGAAATAGCACGAAATTATGCCGCAGGAGGATCAATATCACAACCCCAGTTAAGTAGTCCTTCCTAATCGAAAACGCACTTCAGAAATTCAGTTAACTTTCCATGAGATCGGTCACTCACCGCACTACCTAGGACCTTAGATATCCAAGGCAAAACGGAACACCTGTATTCTGGCCTGTGGGCAGAATAAACCGATGAAAGCCTATCCTGATCTCAGTCGACACACCATGTGGTCGTCGTTCTATTGTACAGCTTTTGACACAAAGGCCAAGTAGCCCCGGGTCTCGCCGGTCAGGGGTTAGCGTAGGGATGGCTATCGAGAGTAAATAAGTCAGCAATAGTCATGCGCGTCTCAATCGTCACTGTCGGTAACGTTAACCCTTACTGATATGACTCCACTCACAAATCAATACCGAGCAAAAAGGTTGTTCATGCTTAAGAAAACCCTGTAGGTGGGTGTTATCCTGAGAAAATAACGATTTCGCTGACAGCACATAATTGTCCTTCAAACAAAGCTGCGCTCACACTACATTCACAAGATGGAGGACGCAATATAATGATGGGGGTTAGAATGAGCCTGTGAAAAGCCCTGTCTTGCTCTGGCTGCTATGAGTCTCGCCTCAACCATCATAACCTGAAGAGTGGAGTCCCTCAAAAACTGACCAAGTAACCTAGCGCAACATGTGCTCCTACGCCTGTAAAAGTTAGAGAGCACAACATTCATCCTACCAAGAGTACATTTTGAAATAGTGCATCATTCAAAGCAGATACGGCTGAGTAACCTGTTTAACGACAAACAACAAGGTGGTGGAGAAACAACTCACGTCTGCTCTGCGTCATGCACCCTCACCCCCCCCAACGGCTGATTATGTTTACAAGACCCAAAAAAACCACTGTACGGAGTCCACGATCAGTGCAGTACAATACGAGGGAAGGTCATACGACAACAAGGGCGTCGGAGAACAGGCAAACCGTTGGATGCAGCCTAATCGGACTGTGGGTCAAATACCCAATTGCGGAACACAACGGCCCACGGCTCGCTCAAAGAGCTTACCGTTTAAAGATATACCAGAAAGGCTAAACATGGGTGAAAGTAAAATGCCTGATTGCTGATTCTCCAAAGCACACATATGCCAAGATTCTGAAACTGGCCGCTAATTTACTCTCACCCTCACCCATGGCTATTTCGGTGCATTTAAGCAAGAAGCTGTCAGTTTTTTGAAAATATAAATATGCTTAATTTTCCCCTTTTTATTCGCAGTAACAAGTGCCATTGTTAAATACAAGGTTAATGGAAGTCACGACTGGCGATAAGGACTTAGCAAATTATTAAGCCTTATGAATGCTTTTCAACTGCTACTGAAAATACATTTAGCAGACAATTCTGGATATTCCCGCATTAAAGAGTTCTTTCTCGTTCTCGCTCGGCAAGACCAACCACCAGGCAGCTAAATAACGGGAGCCCTTCTTCGGTTTTTTTATGTAGCACGACGGGGAAAGTCCCAAGACTCCGATTAAGTAGGAAATTACTGCCTTTTTGATGGTATACTTTAATAATGACATCAGAAAACCACTAAGGAACAAACTTGGCTGAGACGTAGTCACCAGATTCCAACAATCACCAGCAAAGGACGGAAGAACATTTCAACAGAACCCCAACCAGATCATGGTGTTCACCCTCCACTACGATATCTAAGAGGCACATTGTCGTCTCGGAGACCATACTATTAAAAGTAAGGGTAGGATTGTTTGCTAGGCTCACACGCCGTTCCAGTTTTCTAGTTTAAACACAGAAAAAACTGCAATCTTCTCAAAGGTCAAACAAAAGCACAAACTCATGGAAGAGAAAAATGTAAAAGGCTATCTACGACGTTTCCTACCAGAATACTCGGAAGCTAACTGAGTAAACATCAAACTTAAGAACCTTAAGGGAGGACTGACTGGACAGATGCCCGGTATACATGGAATAATTTGACCATGGAGAGAACACACCTGCTGCGTAGATACCTTCTCTAAGACTGCGAAAACCATGCGACTAGCATCAACGCGTGCAATTATGTCGGTCTTGCTCTGTTAACTTTGCAGCAATTCTACCTGCGGTACTTGAAACCGTCCACTTCTTTGAGGTGGCAGCAAGTAATCCCGAGAATCGCTTCCCTCTGCTACGAAATGCAACTTCAAAAACAGATTCTGAGCCTTCAATCACTCGCAACACCACATTATGTAGGTTTTTACCGTTTGACACGAAAACGCGGATATTGCTAGCCAAGTCGCGGTTAGGCAGCCAGTGTCCGGGCGCAAATTTGATACCGTAAAAATTCCGTAGGTCCCTTCCAATAACGTTGCCAATGGCGTAAGTAAACAGGGACGGCTTCGGTTCCAACACTTGCTCTATCATCTTGTGGACACAACACTTGGAGACTTCCGTTTGGCTTGTACGTGTTACGCAGCCTCCAAACGCAAAAACTCCAACGGAGTGAGCAAAGTTGTCCACTGGTGACCCAGGCTAATTCAGATATACTTTCCACTAAGCAAAAGTCGTGGCCCATAGTCTAATTCGGGAGCCAGCCTATTTAAGGGTAGCACTGGTTAAACCCATCGTGCGAGAGGAAACTAGAAACTTGCTAGTAAAACGCGCCAACCGTGTGCCGCCTGCGTCGGAAGTGAGAGAGACCCCAAATATATATTAAGCTAGGTTTAGTGTTGATGCGTACAGCAATGACATAGTTGGCCGGGGGCGGACACCAGTTTCGTGTATTTTGATTAGTCCGTTGCATCTTTGGTTTAACTGCCAGTTATTACAACCTTTTCACCGATTTTCTTTTCTGCATGTCGGTGAGTCGTAAGCCTACTCATTGATTCCTTATCATGTCGGTGATACAAACACCAATCCTCCAGCATGGTACTAGTCCTCTGAATATGATCCTCGTTACCCAGTACAACCGTAGAATGTCCCTTTGTTGTCATAAATAACACAGCGCTTGTACCAGCCTTGAAAGCATCCTGCTCCCCGCAATTATAGAGGGTGGTCTGTGTGTTGCTGTAGCGATAAAAAATAAATGCCGTCCTGTCTAACAGCACACAGAACGATGAGAGTTAGCAAAGGTAATCCACCCAAAGGAACAGGTTGCCGTGAATTGGCAGTCTGCATGCAAAGCAAAACAACAGAGACGTTTAACCGTAGCACGTGAGGTGCGGTGTGTTTTGCACCTGTCTGACATGTTTGTGGCGGAAAGAGAAATTGATTGAGTGACTTGTATGTGAGGGCGTGTGACTGATCACGAGACACAAAGGCTACTAATCACCACTGGCCTATGCACATCAGCTTAAGCTTGCTTGGCCGTCGACTGGCAGCTGGTAGAACAGTAGAATGGCTCCTACACACATATACACAGATGCATATATGGGTGGATAGACGCTCACCGATTTTTTACGGGATTCACTTGTCCTGTTCTGCCTTGGGGTTAACTATCGAAAACTATATATATATATATATATATATATATATATATTGGTAATGGGGCGCTCACCGATCGGTTACAGGACGGTTTACAATACGAAATAGTACCAAACAAGCCTTAAAAGGCCGGAAACATTTCAGTACTATCACATGAAGAGATGAAAGCGTTTAAGGGTCTTAAAACTGACAAGGATATTATCATTCTCCCCGCGGACAAAGGAGGCGCGATTGCGGTTTTGAACAAAACAGACTACAATGAGAAGATGCTGTCATTGTTAGAAGATGGATCCACCTACGAACCACTCTCTGTGGACCCTACAAAAACACTGAATTCATTTATCGATAAAGTGTTGAAACGTCTCACAGGGCAGAAGCAACTGTCAGGAAATATTGCTAAATCCCTGCAACAAACGGAACCAACCATCGCGAAGATTTATGGACTGCCTAAAGTCCACAAAACTGAAGTTCCACTGCGACCTATAGTGTCCTTGATCGGTGCGCCTAACTATAAAATTTCCAAGTGGTCATTCCAAAAGCTTCATCCGCTTACGAAGAATTGTGAAAACTCAATTGAGAATTCAACGGAGTTTCTAAAGAAATTAAAAGGAACCAAAATCTCCACAGATGAAATAATGGTCTCCTTCGATGTTGTTTCCCTCTTCACGTCTATACCGTTAACACTAGCAAAACAATACACAAAAGAACTTCTGTTGTCCCACGATACGGATGTTCCAGCAGCGGCCGTACTCGAACTCATGGACCTATGTTTAGAAACTAACCTTTCATTCGACCAAAAATGCTATAAGCAACTGAAAGGAGCTCCAATGGGGTCACCCATCTCTGGTTTTCTCGCCGAAATCGCAATGCAGAAACTCGAGGCCACGGCTCTTCCGTTAGTTACTCCTCAACTATGGCTACGTTATGTAGACGACACATATGTTGTCGTTAAAAAGAACCAAGTGGAAATGCTCCATAACACCATAAACTCCGCAATCCCAGGAATCCAATTCACACTCGAAAAGGAAGTTGACAATAAACTCCCATTCCTGGATGTTCTCGTACAACGAAAGACCGACGGAACACTGCGCACATCGGTTTATCGCAAGGAAACTTATGCCGAAGTTATTCTGCCTTATGAGAGCAATCAGCCTATCGCTCACAAACGGAGTGCTGTCAACAGTCTACTCAGTCGAGCAAAAACACATTGCTCCGATGAAGAAGGCTATCGAATCGAACTGAATTACTTGTGTGAATTTTTTTCGCAGAACGGGTACCCTAAGGATTTGTACGCCAATACTTGAAAGGACAGAAATCGAAAGAAAAGGAACCAAGTAGTTCTAACGAGGCGCCAAAAATAAATACATGGCGAACCCTTCCTTACATCAAGAATGTGTCTGAACTCGTCGAAAGACACCTAAGGAAGCACCAAATTCATGTGGCGCACAAACCGACAACTACTTTGCGTACCCAGCTTTTCCACCCTAAGGATAGGGTCAACTATTTGGATAAGAAAGAAGTCATCTACAAGATCCCGTGTGAAGCATGTGATGCCGTGTATTGTGGTCAGACAGGCAAATCCGCCTCTAAACGCATCTATGAACATCAGTTGGCAGTAAAGAGGCGGGACCATCTGTCCCAAACAGCTATGCATACTCTAGACACCGGGCACACCTTCGCTTGGGATAAAACTCGGATTGTCGCTGCCTGTTCCTCCAAGAAAGGTCGAGAGTTCCTCGAGGCGATGCATTCAGATGAGTCATGCATCAACAGACATATCGAGTTGGATGCGACGTACAGACATCTCAAGGAGAAATGGAAGAAACGAGAACCAATCAGGACAGGCTGATACACACGGCGGCCGCTCACTGGTGCCAATGTTCACGCCAGTATCGATTTTTTCGCGTGATTACGATGTCAACGGTTTTTGCCACATTTGCTACCCGCCTGCGTCTGACGACGACCCGGAGAACCGGTGTTGAAAATTTACACAAAAGCTCAATTTCCCATAGAACTTATTCAATTTCAAATTTATTTCTTGGGATGCCTTCTTTTCACTACTTATATATATATATATATATATATATATATATATATATATATATATATATATATATATATATATATATATATATCTGACATTTCACAATCGTACTGGAGCGCATCATTGAAGATAAGGTAGAAAGGGAAATACATAGCTTAAATAGGTCTTTTGTTACTCACTCCAGATAGGTCCACCAGGCGCTGTCATCATTGGTCCTCTTTTCTTGTCTAAGTGGTGTCTGACGGCAGATCGATCCTGCGGTTGATCGAATTGGCATCCGATTGCCAACCCTCGATTATCTCTCTCGCCATTTTGCTTTCGACTCGGCCGACTACTTACCCATAATCGAAACTGAATTGATGATTAGTTTCGAGGCTGTGCGCGGTGACATGCGATCGTACATCTTTTGACTTAACGGCTAGAGTGTGCTCGTGCATGCGCAATCTTTGTCGTTTGTCGGTTATGCCGCAGTAATTGGCCGGACAGTTTAGACAGTTTAACCTGTAAACGACTCCTCACGTGTCTGCAAAGGGTAGCCGCCCCATGGGTTCCATCAGTAAGCGCCGGATAGTGACTTCCGGCCTGTGACCAAGACCCACGTTAAGGGGTCTCAGCATGCGTTCAGTGGCCTCGGAGATGTCACGCACGTAAGGCAGGGCACGGAGGATTTCGGGCTTTTGTTTATGCGCCCCGTTTGTTTGCGTGTGCCTTCGACGCAAGCATTTGTTTATGAAGCTTCGCGGATATCCGTTGGCGAGGAAGAGTGGCCATAGGGATTTTCGCTCTCGCAATTTCTCGGCCTGTGTGCTACAGTGTGTGTTGATGCGTCAAAAGAGTGTCCGGACGCATCGGCGTTTATGCGACAGAGAGTAGTTGCTGTTATAATGAAGGATTTTCTCGGTGTTTGTCGGTCTTCGGAAGACCCCGGTGTCTAGGGTTCCATCCTCCTGCCTCGACAGCTGACATCAAGGAAAGGAATTTCGTCGTCCTTTTGTCTGCAGCAGATAGTATACGTCAGGGGTGTAGTCAGGGGTGTACAGGTGCCTTAGGTGGGGACCAACGTTGCCACAGTGCAGTCGCTCCCTAACAGGCAACGAGGTTGAATGGCTCTTGGACAACACGCTGACAAAGGTAACCTACCGCGGATTGTCACCCATGCAGAAGTACAATACACGGCACCAACTCGGTCGGTTAGAGCAGGTATGACTGCGGTCGTAACAAATACTTGTGACCAATACACTGCCAGTTGCCTTGAAACTCATAGATGAACCTGGTGAACACTTCTACTTAGCCACCGCCTTGACATACAGCATTCTTCATGAGGCCCTATTCACCAAGGCGGCCACCTCACGGTTTCCACAACGTGCCAGTGGGTTAAACCCAATGGGGATATGTCTCAGTCCCTCAGTCCGTGCACTTACCACCATTCTCGTACCCTACCCCAAACGAGAAGTCCTATGAGGTACCCGTGAATGCCTGACAGTCCTTGACAGCATATCACACAATACCCATGCAAAACGACGAATGTGATGAAATTTCCCAACGCCGGTATGACGAGCAAAACGTGGCATGCGAGGATATGTGCACCTCACTTACGTGAACAGCGTACACTTCAATGTAGCCTGGTGCATGTGCAGCAAGAACCAGGACACAAGTGAAAGGTGTGGATAGGTTGTTTGGTCGTTGTCAGTCATAGTGCCCCATCTTCTTCTCAGTCCGTTCGAGTTAAACAGGCCACTAGTACATGGGAGAGGGAAAATGGAGTGATTCCAACACCAGGGAATTCATTTTCAGGACAAAACACCATATTGGTCGAAAGAATAAACCTGGCACACAGGAGTTAATTGAGATGAGCTATAATTCACCAACTGACGGGGTAGGTTAATCCTTCTCCTATTAACCCGCAAGTGGCCGATGGGTTTGTTGATGGTTTTTCATTTGTCATTTTCGCTA